>JAOBAZ010158433.1:0-10687 GCA_026546875.1 Pteroeides caledonicum | reverse complement strand
TATACCATTAACACACTTTACCACACACTTTTTACGTCATATTGACGCTATAACATGTTTTTTTGTTTAAATTTAACCTTAAAACCAACCGTGGTTCCTTTTGCATTAATTACACTGGTTCTTGTTTTTAAAAACATGCATTTTGCAACTTTTTTATTTTTTTTATTTTCCAGGATCAAATTATCTTAATTACACCGGTAAAGTGTATATTTATTACGGTAATAAAAATGGCGGTTGTAACAAAAATCCTGATACTACAATTGAAGGAGATGAGCATTACCACAACCTGGGAACTACTTTGGTGGCGGCTGATGTTAACCAAGATGGGTTTAAAGATCTAATTATCGGATCAAAGTACGCCCCAAGCAATGGTGAACAACGCGGCTCGGTGAACGTGTTCTTTTCCTCACAGAGAAGTAAAGTTAACCCACAACATTATTTTGCCAACCAGTCTGACTGGTTGTTAAAAGGAGAACAAAACTACAGTTGGTTTGGTTCCGCCATTACTTTCCACAATAACACATCCATTGGACCTTTACTACTTGTGTCTGCCCCAACGTTTAGGTAAGACAATTTCGTGGAACTGTGATCTCGGAAATGTCTTTTAACACTTTTCCGGCCCATCATCATACCAGTCTGCACAATACTGTGTTTGCTATAGGTATTATACAATATCAAATTGGGTAATAATTATATGGAAATGTTGGTTTTCAACTAATACTAAACTGTGGGTTGGCTGAAGCCGGGGCGCAGCATATTCAGCTCAGGGACTGTGTTTTTGTTTTCGTAACAAACATAATTCTTCCAAAAATTGATGCCATGGCCATTGTGCCGAATTATTTCTATAACAATTAAACGTTTATGATACACTTAGTTTCAGGAAAGTTTGCCCAGCGATTCACAATTCTGTACTGATTTCCGAATCCAATCCTTTTCTGAAGTAATTAGAATATCTTTGTTTGTTTTGTGCTCCCAGAATTTGTTGATCTAATGAAAGATTAATTTCAACAAAGAACGTGACATTTTGAATATTTTATGAGATATTTAAGACTGGAAACTATTTGCACAAGCAGAAATATCTACGTATTAGTTTTCGCTGGCTGCCATATTTAAACACCCAAGAGAAATTTTGTTTTGTTCAATTTCCTTGTTTGTCCTTTCCAATACAATGACTTTTAGACTAAAAGCTAACATTTATGATAAGTGTAACCTTCCGGACAATTTTTCACATATTGAAGAATATTGACTACAAAGTATTAGGAACTTTGTGTTGAAGGCAACATGGCGGCCAGTGGGGTCACGCCACATATAGCATTTAGTAAAGTATAGCCAATCCAGTTAATATGGAGATCAGTGGTTACAACACTGTTGACTCAACATGTCTGTAACAACGCCGTTAACATGACAGAATATGACCTGTTAAAATGTTCTATCATGTTTCAACATGCTAGAACAGGCATGTTGAATCAACAGTTTTGTTCATGTTATATTCCTACAGAAACATTCCTGTTGGAACAATCATGTTCATAGTTGACAAAATTCACATGACCCCGCTTGCCGGGATTCATTGAGGCGTGAGGTCGCTTTGATGTATGGGTATAAAATACACTAGGTCGATGTAAAAAGTTAAAACGAATATCTCAGCATGTTGATAAGAAGCCATATATTGAGGAAATGACTTTATAATTAATGAATTCTGATATCTTTCCCAGTGAAGGTAAGCACAGTTGGGCTAAAACATTAACCACAATTTATTTCCATATACCAAAAGGATCTCGTGC
Organism: Pteroeides caledonicum; assembly: GCA_026546875.1. Taxonomy (NCBI): domain Eukaryota; kingdom Metazoa; phylum Cnidaria; class Anthozoa; order Scleralcyonacea; family Pennatulidae; genus Pteroeides; species Pteroeides caledonicum. The sequence continues at coordinate 8,906 of JAOBAZ010158433.1, read as the reverse complement.
ATCATTGAATCCCGGCAAGCAGAATCATGTGAACAGCCCCTTTATTCATCATGCTGAAATAAATGTTGTATCATGTATGAACAATGTTGTTCATTTAACAGCGCTGTTTTTTTTGGTATAACAGGAATGAACAGCGTTGTTTACAGCTGTTTGTTCATTAGCCAACAACAGTACTGTTTCAACAGCTAGGAACAGATTTATTAACAATCCTGTTCATGTTGGTGAGCTCATACACGTTTAAGCTGGTCAGCTCATACATGTTCAAAGCTGTTAACTGCTAAAAAAAAGCCTGTGAGATTTTACGCGTGTAGTTTATCTATAACTAATAAACTAATATAATGTATACAGGTCAGTGATCGGTACCGGCTTTCTATAACTATCGATCGCTACCCCCTACGTCCACGGCCAATATGCGCACCTGGCTGAAGTGAGATTTAATCTCATATTATATACGGGAACATGCTTTAAATGAAAACAAAATGCCTATATATGAGCTGCTTTTCTTCTGTGATCTTTTGCAAACAAGGCAGACAAAGTTACCTGACCATGCACTTTAGAGTCTTCGTTGAATTGAATAGCCTCTGAAAGTATATCCCACAAAGACCTGAATACATTGCGCACGCCAACATCTCTATTGTACGACTTTGCCCACCAGTAAGTGCACCCGCCCCCGGCAATTGACGGAGGTGTCCGCCCCCAGGCCACTCCCAGCGTCTTACGCCTATGCTCCGCCTTTTACTCATTGCGCTATTTAGCTATTCGCGGGTGCAAGTTCAAAGATGTTCCGTCATTGGTTAAAAAAGTGTTAAAAATGAATTATGAACCAATCGCCTAATGGAAAAAAAATTGGTCAGACATGCAGTAATATTTTTGTAAACTGAGCCACGAATTCGTGGCTTAGTTTACAAAACTATTACTGCATGTCTGGCCAATTTTTTCAAAAATTTTTGTTGTTTTATGCATTTAGCAAAGTTTAACATTAGCATGGTCCATTGTCCAGTTTGTGAGTATTGCCCTACTTGTAATGGAGCATCAAAAGTAAAGCATTGTATCGAATAAAATTTGGTATTAGCAATTTGGTATTAACGGCCTCTTTTTGTATGCACCTAGAAAAATTCTAAAGGATCAACAATTTTTGTTTTAGAATTTGCGCCTTGAAGAACTGTAGTTTTTCTCAAGATGATAAACAGAGCGTGGGAAAGGTCTATGCATACCGCTGGTCAAACAACAGTTCCTCAAAATTAGTTTTTGAAATAACGGGACACGATTCGTTGGTCAAATTGGGAACCAGTTTAGCTATAGGCGATCCTTTTGGCTCTAAAAAAAGTGATATCTTGGCTGTGTCTGCTCCAACTGCAGGTAAGTGTCAGATTGTTATCAGGATATTTTGAATCTCAAAATTTCACTTGTGAACTGTGTAAATTATTTGACTAACTTCTAAATCCACCACTCCGGAGACAAATACGACGAAATATTTTAGCGAGAGAAGCTACAAAAGCAGCCTTGGATCTTAAGACGGAAAGGTGGAATGACCGTCTCACTATACTCAAAGGCCTCCACCCAATGGCCAGTCCGCCCCTGCAACACCTGAGTACGAATCCAAATTGGAATTATGATTCTGGAACCACTGAATATTCTATTCTTAAAAGATGGCAAAAACGCTTTTTATTAACTCTATATTAACCACCGTATCACTTTAGTATTTTACTCTCTCTAACGCCAGACGATATTACTTGTCAGTGGGGAAGGTACCTGGTTAGTAGAGGGTTAAAGACATTTTTTCAGTTAACTTTGTTAAAGGTAACTAATAAATTTTCAATTATGGTGCTTTTCAAGAAAATCCAGTTTAACTTTATATACAGACGTTTTGTTTGACTCATTGACAGAAAAATCCTCTCTATAAAAAATTATGGACTTTCACCAGTGAATTATTCCTGGTCAATCCTAACCAGAAGGGGATTGTTCGTAGTGAGAAGTGAGAAAGGTGCATCGGGTTTCCTTGCGAAAAAACATATGCGAGAGGCGATATTTGTGTTTAGCTGGAATTCTATTCTCGGTATACAGACCTTGGTGTTTTTGTCAAATCATTTGTTGAGGGACAGAAGAATATATATTTTTGCAAAATATGACATCAACTAACAATTACTGAATATTATTATTGTATTATCAACACTAATTTTTCCACAAGTGTATATTTACCAAATTCATGCATAAACCAAACCTCAAAATGCTAAAAGCCCCATACAGATGTTTTCTTATCGACATAGAATTAACATGGTTCATGTCTGGTATTTTATCTGCAGAAATACACAAACACTCACCGAGCTGCAGAAACTGTTTATTGTGAAAGAAAAATTATATAAACTCATTAACAGGTAAAGTTTAGGATTAAAACGTTTTAATTAGAAAGGAATAAGAACATTATCAGTCGTTTACAACTGGATACCGCAGGCTGCTTATCACTATAATCAGTAGCTCAGCAGGTCACGCCAGTTGCGGTTTATGTTAGGTGATCTATATCTTATTTTCCTGCCAAACATCGTCAGCGTTTGGTTTACGAATATCATGATCATGTAGTTTTAAGTTCCATTTTTTTAAAACTCTAAGTCGTAGCTATACAAGTCTCTGCAAATAGCATTTGTTTTTCATACAATAATTATTTACAATATTAAAAAAAATAATGACCACTTTCATTAAAATAATGTTGAACTAACGACATGAAAACGAGACCAACAAATATACAAAACGAGAGCAAAAATATTTTATAACCTTTCGTCTATAACGCGTTATTCAGTATTAGGATACATCATTTAAAATAGAGCTACCATACCACTTGTATGATTAGTCGCCAATAACGACAAGCTTTGGCTTGATAATTCTTCATATCACAGTGACGCTCAACCTTATTCAATAATTGCTGAATGATGATGATGATGCACAGTTAATTTTAGGGAGTTGATTCAACACCATGAGTGGAGTGGAAGCCACTCCAAGAGATGGAGTGAAATAGAGGGAGTTGTTTTCACTCCACATTCAGAGTGAAAACAAAAGAAGTGAAAAGAGTGAAAGAACTCCACCTTTGGAGTGAAATAGGTAAAGTGAAAACAGCTCTCTATATGGTGGTGAAGATTCAACTCCTAGATGGAGTGAAAGAACTCCATCTTTCGAGTGAAATAGGTAGAGTTGTTATAGAGTGTATTCAACTCCACATCTGGAGTACATTTCACTCCATTAATGGTGTGAAATATTTGGAGTGAAGTGCACCCCAAAAATGGAGCGGTTCTGTGCCTTTTTTTTTTCACTCCAATTGTGAAGTTGAATCATGGAGTGAAAAGGAAGAGAGAGTTGTTTCAACACTAAATATAGAGTGTATTCAACTCCACATCTAGAGTACATTTCACTCCATTATTGGTGTGAAATATTTGGAGTGAAATGCACTCCAAAAATGGAGCAGCTCTGTACCTTTTTTTCACTCCAATTTTGGAGTTGAATCAACTCCCTAAAATTAACTTTGTGATGATTTTATTTGTTTACCCACGCTTACACCGTCATCAGAAGCTGATTTCCACGGTGGGCGTGCTCAAAAACTACAAAAACTATATACAATAACAAAATTACAGTACTACGTGAATATTAACAGTAATAGTAGTAGTTATAGTAATAGTTATATAATAGTTATATACTAACAGTAATAGTTATATTTACAAAGAGATAAACTCTTCTAGGTGGCATAGGTAGCAATTTTTCTTTTAAAGTTTGATAGTGTTGCATGGGGCGTCCCTGAGTTATTTTGGAAGATAGTTCCAGATTTTTGCTCCGTCATACATGAAACTTTTTTTCATATTATTTGTGCGTGGTTGTGGCAGACGAAGTGTTGTTGACGCCTCGCATAATAATGCTGCATGCTCAGGTCTGCTCATAATAATGATCTCATATGTCAGGGTACGACGCAGTTGTTCTATAACAGTGTATGTGTAGAATAACAGATTGTAAACTTTTTTAATTTTGAATTCATTTGAACAATTCATAGCAAATTGCAGTATACTCGTATCACATAAATTGGCATTATGACTGGTGTTCACCAAAAAGACATTTACAAGTGTTTACGCCAAAACTAAAAAATATCCATTTTGCCTGTTGCTATATCCGTTTCTTAAGTTCTTATTATCTGTCAGTTATAATTTGTCAAATCATCTTAATCCCAGAAATGTACCCTTCAGTTTAGACGGAAGTCTAAACAACTCCGCAGTGTTATCATGATAAGCTATAACATCAATTTTCGCACCCTGATCCAATCGTTAACATTGACACGTATACTATGATGATGTATTGGGTGTTTCGAAAAAGTAATTTTTTCAAATTTTGAATAATCTATATAATTCTGCTTTGTGGTGCATTATTTTGTAAATTAATAATACAGATTATTGCAAACGTTTTTATAGGTCTTCGGCCACTACCTCTGTAGAAACATATAGTATAATAATGCAAATCACGAAATTTGATTAAGTACCCTATTCGTTATCTGATTGACTAAAGAGCACTGACCAGCCATATACATGTTTTTAACGGCAACACGTCTTTTTTAACACTGTTTGGTGTTTCCACTGAAGCAGTTATAGATAATTCGTTTATACTACCTTGCATGGTATTGTACAATTTTACGTCTCTGGTTACGCTGAGATAATCAAGACCTAACTATTGAATCTATCAGTTACTACGTTTTAGTCTATAGAGTTTGTCGCGTATGCAAATAACTATCTGAAATTATACAAGACACAAGTAGCCTAAATCAATAGTTTGTCATTGTAGTCTATACACGATTTTCACACTAAACACTGCCGGAAAAAGTTTTTGATTGCCGCGGAAACAGGTATATGGAGAATGGTCAATGAAGAATCATTGACCACTCTCCATATACCTGTTTTCGCGGCAATCAAAAACTTTTTCCGGCAGTCAGGTTGTGAACAATTGCGCCAAAACTTTTGTCACTCCCTAACCACCGCCATCTTGAGTTTTTCTACATAAAGTTTCAAACAGTTTTACAAAAAATCACGGTGTAATCGTGGTGTAATAAGTGAGTAAAATTGGTGGCCTTTGTCCATCATTGTGATACATGTACACCACTGGCTGCTATTTTTTAAAGTTTGACAATCATTAGGTTGTAGTTAGCTTGTAAAAAAATAATTATTCGTCCAAAAAAGTGTGCATTAGAATGCAAAATTGTTTAAGTTTACAATTTTGAATAACACAACAGCGCCATACAGTTGTGATTGTTGTAATTTATAGTTAATTTATCGATAATCGGCGAACAAGGGTTAAAACAGTACAACACTATGAATACTCGTGTTGTAATCCAATAGGCATGCGCTAGGGGTATTCGCTTTTACACTATAATGTGTGGCTAACTCGGTGGAACTCTATGATTAATTGCTTGATCAGATGCCACAAATTGAAGCCAAGTGATTGTATAATTTACGGTTGAGATATAAAATCAACAATTGCAACTATACAGTATATGGAAACATTGCTTTAGATGAACATGTACAACATATCAAGTTGTACAGAACAACAATGCAAGATGTATTGCTAATTTCTAGTTATTATTTCAGCTGTGCAAGGTTATTTACCATTTCACGTACCAACCATATTTGATCAAGCCGGCCAAGTTTATCTCTTAAGTCTCACAGCGCTGGCCCACAAGAAAACAACTGTGTTAACAGAGGCAGAATATGTAACTCGTTTTGAAGGAAATCGTAATTATGGAAGATTTGGTTGGCATTTATCCTGGCAGGATGTAAATGAAGATGGTATTGAAGACTTGGTTTTTGGTACTCCATATAATACTGAAGATATTGATGAAATTAATGGAGGTATACATGTATAGTCAGGGGCGTGGCGAAGCAATCACGATTGGGGGGTGTCATATGATGATGACCAACTTTTTCCAATGATAATGACCAACTTTTTGCGTTTCAAAGTTTCTGAAAACTTTCATTAGAACTCAGGAGCTTGGCAAAACAAAAGAAGACAAGCCACGGCAATAACATTCAATTGAAACAGTCAAAAATCACTGAAATTCTAATGAATTCCAATATTAATCTAGAAGTATTGGTCTGCTGTCTCTAGATTCTGATACTCCAATACAGAATACATAAAGTGTACTTACTTGCTTGGGATGTTTGAGAGAGCTACTGACCAACTGTTGACGGAGCATGGATAAAAATCCCAACGAATCAATTCGATTAAAAAAAATTCCAGGACTTTTTAACACTGTTTCTGTTTTGACCAACTATTTGATATTTGTAATTATTGGGGGGTTTTGCACCCCCCCTCACACACACCCCAGTCGCCACGCCCCTGTGTATAGCAGCGAAGTACTATATAATTACCATATTTATATCATATCCTTAAAAATCCGGTAAAATTAAAATCTCGAAAATTCCCGTGAAAATAAACGAAAAACATTTAACTTTGAACCCTGGGACTATAACTTATTTGTTGAATGATTCACTACTTTACTTTTCGATTTGAATTCATACTTGTGTTCATTCTGGTAATGCATGCATTTGAAGATTTGGAAACGTAGAACAATCAAATTAAGGGCAGCAGTTTGGTACTTAACGTTGGTATCCATATAGTTGTATCTGTTGTATTTGTCATATCTGTCGTATGACAAAAAATATACGACGCGTACGACAATATGGAAATGCTCGATTGCAATGCGGTACATATAGAACGGATACGACTCATGCGACATCTGTCCTAGAGATATAAATAATCTCATGCGATAGTCATACGACTGCATGGTCGCCTTAGAACGAACAGACAAACGGACAAACGAATGAATAAACAAAGGAAAAAAGGAAGGAGAGAAGGAAGGAAGGAACGAACGAATAAATAAATGAATAAATGATTGTTGACTTTACGTAGATGCCAAGTTCTAATCAAACATTCAAACATTCAATTGAAATTCCAAACGACATTTAAAATTTTTGAAACATATAGTATGAAACCTTGCGAACGGCACGACGTTGACACACGCTATAACACAACTGCTAAATTAATCTGCTCTGTTATTAAAATATTTTATATTTTCAAAGGCGAACAAGGTGCTGTATACATATTTTATGGTGGAAAATATTTTCCGCGTGGGGACGCAACAAGTAATTGTGAGCTTATTAAAGTGGAACCGTGCCCAAATGACAAAGTATGTATTTATGTAAACAAATTGATTTTTTGCTGTGCAAGCAGCGCACCAATTTGAGACTTAGTGCGCAGCGACCGGCATCAAATTATGCGCTGGTGTGCAGTACCTCATCGCCAAACTATCCAGTATCTAATTAAAAAAAGATTAACCGAAAAAGGAAACATTTTAAAATGCAAGTTCTAGGCCTATTGCTTGCGATCAGATCAGCTATATGGAATGACAGTGGCTAGTACAAATAAATGAAGAATTATCATGAGCCAGAACTTTGTGTCATCAACTGATGCCGAAGGGGGATGTTAATAACATGCATAACCTGAAAGCTTTATAATTCTTCATATCATGTGAAAACCTATTCAAAGGTTAAGTGTTTCAGTATCCATATAAAAAATGAAACACCATGCACTTCGGTATAGTGAGCATAAACTGAGGCATTCATTCATTAGTGAAAAATTTAACTACTTTTCTGTTACCTGTCCTGAACAAATTTACTTTGTTCCGTTGCTTTTTCAGGCTTCTTTGTACTTCCTTTCTAACCAGGTTAGTAACTGTATTTAAATCGTAACAAAATTAACATAAACCAGATGACAGTTAAATGAACTTCGTTCAGTTGTAGCTGTGTTATGTTAATGTTGTATCATATCACCAACAAAAAATTGTTTTGATTTAATAAAATTTCCAGCTGATAATTAATTAAAGTTCATAATGAAATGCATTTACTCCAAATAAGAGATCCGTCCATTTATTCATACATCTTACAAATAAGAGATCCGTCTACTAAGTATTTGAGTCAGATCGGAGAAATTGTCTCTTAATTGTCTTCTTACTTGTCTCAAATATTGAGTTTAAGATTGACCGCTTATTCAGAGTGTTTCTTTTTTTGACTTAAACCAGTTTTGTGTGCTACCGAGATGTTACCTCGTGACAACCAGTTCATTACGAAACACTTTCCCCAACCCATGTCCATCGCCACAGATAACTTTTCAATATTTATATTCAGATTCATACTTTTTAGCACTACTAAGTACTTTTATTACTGTTTTAACTAACTACCTTGCTTATCTTTTTAGAAATATGGGCAGTTTGGTAAAACTGTAGTGGCAAAGGCCAGATTTTCTAATGCATCAAGCGTACTTATCGCCGCCCCAAGACAGACCAGCGACTCGTCTTTACATAGTGGCACTATTTTTGTATTTCAACGGACAAGCGAAAATCATATTTTAGACACAGTTATTCACTAAATTTGTAACCAAAGGAGTAGGAATATTAAGTTCTATAAACTAACAACAAATAAATTAATATCATTTTCAGATAATCAAAAATTAAAAATTTAGATGACCACGAATACAGTTTTTTATATAAATTTACAATAATAAAATGTCAACCAATGCATGAATATATACAGTTAGAGATTTAGTTTAATATATTGTTTATATTATATTTTGATTATAAGGGTATTTAAAAATTCTATTCTATAAAAATGTCAAAAAAGTTAAGGTATTTGTCAGGGGCATCGGAAGTGAGGGCAGGGGGGCTAAGGCCCCATGTAATTTGAGTCATATTATTATGTTACATTTTCAACTGGAATGCATGTATGTGAAGTTGTTGTGCTTTGTAAATAAAGCCCAGGATGTGCCCCCCCATTTTCATTGTCCTTTCGACGCCCCTGGTAATTTTACACCATTGAAGGGCATATAAAGTG
>JAOBAZ010158322.1:0-10689 GCA_026546875.1 Pteroeides caledonicum | reverse complement strand
TCTGTCTGTCTGTCTGTCTGTCTGTCTGTCTGTCTGTCTGTCTGTCTGTCTGTCTGTCTGTCTGTCTGTCTGTCTGAGACGAACTGTTCATATATAATATTAAATCTTATGTCAAATATATTTTTAGATATTAATATATTTTTACCAGATAATAGTGTCCGTTGGGCTAACAATTTGTTTTTTGTATTTTCTATCAAGAAATTGTCCTACCTAAGGGTCGAAAATTTCATCAAAAATTGTCGTTATTTTATTACTATTGTCTCTAGGTTCTTGTACATGGAGAGCAAACTGAGATGGGTCGGCTAAAGGCAGCAGTAATACGAGAATATGAAGATAAGGTAACATTTGTTATCACATCTATTTGTGGTTTAAAATTTCTCAGTATCTCATTAAATGTATTAAATTTCTTTATCAAATTTCCCCAGCTACTTATTTCCCAAAAGGGTGGATCTAGCAAGAAAATAGAAATCCATTTTGCTGTATTTAATCAATTATATCTTTGCTTTTCGTCGATGAAACTTGCTGAAACTTAGTAATTATGTTTTATAAACAAAATTATAAGTCTGTCATCAATTTGGGAACGAAGTAAAGTATATTTCAAGAGAAAATTAGCTGTTTGATCGAAAAATGGATTTCTATTTGACGACTAATGCCAGTCCTTTTCCGTGTTTTCAGATCACCTGGAGAAAATCAGATTTCTATTTTGTTGCTAGTCCCAGTCCTTTTCCCCCGCCTCGCCTGGTTAGTTAACCACTTTTATTTCGTAATTGTCACCATTTTGAGCTTATTTCCCCTAGGGTGCTCATATTGATGTTTACAACCCAGCTAACTGTCAGAGTGTTGAATTGTATTTTAGAGGAGAAAAAATGGCGAAGGTAAAGGTGTACATAGAACTATGTTGAACTTCCTCATTCAGTTGACGTTGCTTTAGTCGACTTCCGAGAACTTACCTCTGGAAGGGCTACCATGAAAATCAAATTTTTAACCTTCTAGGTTATGGGTTCTTTGGCATCAGAACCACCAGAACATCAACAAAAAATTTCCGGTCTTCTTATAAAACGTGGCTTTAATAACTATCATTTAATCGCTCCTGTTGATTTACCAAGTAAGTCCGCCTCCAGACTGCTCAGAATTAACCTGATGAAAAGCGCGTTCCAAAACACGTTCGTTACCCGTTCCGCGACGCATTTGGTACGAGTTCCATATGAAATATAATACAAATAAGAAGGCGTCCCAGAGCGCATCTGCATGGGACGCGTTCCAACCGTGTCCTAGAACGCGTTCCGGACACGATTGGCACATTAGGTTACTTCTAAGCAGTACTGTATACTGTCTTTTGCCTGCACTGCACAGTCATGTAAAAAGCGAAAGAGGGTCACACAGGTACATCGTAGGATAGTCGGCGAACATGGGTAAACTAGACCCAGGACACCATTTTCATCTTGACAAGTTGAGTCAAGTTTAATATATGGATAATTAACAATTATTCACCGAAGTGGAGGTGAATAGTGTCGGATATCGATGTAGATATTCGACACTATTCACCGACGCTGAGGTGAATAATTGTTTTAGCATATACCATTAAACTATTATTTTATAATATATATTTTTAAATTCATTCAATTTCATCTTCCGTAACCGAAACAAACGAGGAAGCCATTTTGTTTTGTTTGAACCTCGGAATAGTGTTGGCTATTCCGAGCTAGAGTAACCAATCAAATTGCTTAAAAATACTATACCGACTATGAGTATATGTTAATCTGAGTTGGTTTCTACTGATTTCTTTAGATTACACAGATCTGGCGACCAGTACCGTTACCCAGGTAAAACTGTTTCATTATTTTACATAAACCAAGATATGGTAATGTTTAAGAAGTGTAATTTTATTTTTTAGCGACAAGTGGTTTCTTATCACGGGACATTTTCATTACTTTGTCATTGCTTGGAGCAACTTACCGGAGATTTAGAACAGTTCACGTATCAAGGAAAAGCTGCATTAAAAGTTTTTAACGCTGTCACCATAATGCAAAGCAAGGAAAATGTTCATGTTGAGGTATGATACACTAACATTAGTGAGATTCATAGATTCAGTTAAATGACGTCATTTCCCGCACGCCCGGCGGGCTTTTCTCTTTCGCGGCAAGCCTTCAGACGCGAGAGAGAAGACGTATGTTTACCCGGACTTCAGCCAAAAGGTCATAACCACTGATCTCATAGTACACTAGCTGGATATAGTTCCTTCACTGGTACCAGTTCACATCACTAAAATTGATTTGGAACCCAATAAAAACTGAAGCTCTAACCATTATAATACATGGTTACCCAAAAAGAACCTTCCTAGGGTTTGCGTGATGTACCGATTTTTTTGAAAGTCCCCAGAAGTTCATTAACTCTGACTTCATTTTCGATAGGAAGCTCTATATCCAGTGTACTATGAGATCAGTGGTCATAATCAAAAGAAGTAAAAAATATTCCGTATATAAGTTTTGGCATTTCACTTGGGTCAAAGTCATTTTGGGGTTTTTTTCTTGGAAATACACTGAAACAAATTCCTATATTTTCTGTGCTCCCCCTAATGTTTCTCTGTTTTGCCAGACGTGCAAACATATCGGAAACAAAATTCGCTTTCGGGGAAGTGAAAATATGCCCCAGTCATCTCAAAAACATTTTAAACATTTTATGTTTCCCAAACACCGTCCACATTTCTGAAACATCATTTCCATGTTTTTTCCCCAAGAGAAGTGTCTGCGCATACCAGGAAACAATGTTTCCGTTGTAATGTTTCTTTGTTTGCCCACGGCCGCATGTTGTATATTAATTTATTTTTTTTTTACTTTTCAGTGGGTTGCAAATGCTGTTAACGACATGTACGCGGACGCAGTTTTGACTGTTATTTTACAAGTCGAGTCCAACCCGGCTGCGATACAACGTAAGACTTATAGTCATATACTATATTTAACAAATAGATTGGATTTTGCCGTGTGTGTGTACTGTAATAGGTCACAGATGGTGTCATAACGTGTAAAGAACTAAAAAGTACGGCATGAGACAAAGTCGAGTGCCGTGACTTTTTGTTCTTTACACACTATGACATCCTCTGTGATCTATTACAGTACACACGCACAAGAAAATCCAATCTATTTGTTTTATACATCAAAAAAATACGAAAAACAACAAGCAAAATCTTGATGACGTCATCTGTGCATCTATACTTTAATAACACACGGCTGAAACCCAATCAAATTGCTTGTTTTAATAAGATTGTTGTATAAATATCCTATATAGTTGACTTTTTCATCACTGTTTCCGTTAGCGGGGATTAATAAAGAACATTACAGCTCTGTTATACTTTTTTCATTCCTCTAAAGAATACTTCTTATCAAAGAAATCTCACTGCTAATCTTGTCTAACCTAAGAAATAGGGACGTGCGAACCCGGTCCGATTCTGTTCTGATTTGCCGCTATAAATAGAATGTTCGCATTCCAGTGGTCCATGGAAGCAATCCTTTAAACGATGAGGTTTTATGCCGGGCACGAATTACTGGGCGAAATAAGTTTGTACGAGTATTTTTAATGTTTTTATTCAACTTTTGTTCAATCTAATTTCAGTTACAAGCGTTAAAAGAGGAGATATTACTGTTTTTAAGCAAAGGTAAGATCATTTCCAATTTTCTCTAAGTTTCGCTGTGGCATACAGCTCTACAGATAACTGTTTCTAAATTGCTACAGATAAATGTTTCTAAAACTGTTTTCCGTTTAGATTGGTAAAACTGTTGAAAGAGACGTTTGGGTACGAAAGTGTGGCGGCAAGGGCTGACCAAATCTCCATTCGCCTGGAACAAAGTAGTGCTTTAATTAATACAATGACAAGGGTAACTATGATCTTTCTATGTCATTATGGCTGTGTTGAAGATGCCTTGAAATTCAGTATATAATAAACAATTATTGAATGAAGTCGAGTAGATGAGGAATTATTAAGGCCGACGTTTGTGTTATCTGCCGAAGCCTTAATAATTCCTCATATCCTGACAACTGAATTCAATAATTGTTTTATTTATTAAAAGTTAATTCGGGGTCGTTTTAAAGGCTGGCATTGTGAGAAGCTTGAAAATGTAGCGTGCGAAAGTCAGCCGTGGTAGAATTGTTTTCAATGTACCACGAAGTTACGACAAACGTGGTAGAATTGTTTTCAACTCCAAATTTGGCCAACTACTGAGCGCATATGACGATTTCGCCGACAGCTCTTAGCCAATCAAAACTCTTGAATTATTTTCAATAAATAATAATACCCAGTCTCTCGGCTTTTTCTGGGCATGACCGTGTAGCTCGTGGGTACGATTCTCAGCTGCGGTTAAGCAATTTTTCGCTTTTCCCAGCATGATTTTGTTCACTCGGAGAGCGCCTTAATCCTTATTATCAGTACTATTTCTAATTTATAAATAAAACACTGGTGCTAATCCGTTAAATTTTTTTTAGGAAGTGAAATGCGAAGATGAGACAATTCATGACAATTTGGTAGCAATGGTTAATAGACTAGCAAGAGTGTGTGGAACGTAAATCACGACGACATTGCGGATAGAATATTTATTAAAAAAAAACGTTTGTAAATCTTGTATCTTTTTTAATATAAACTGTAACTGGATTGTGCCTGTTTCTCTCCTAATAATTTTCAAAATTTTATTTAGTAATCTTAACGCACGCATTTCACCATCAGGCCACTATTTGGTGATTATTAGTTTCTCATCCGGGATGTTATCTAAAGTTGATGCGGGCGGCCATTACCATTACGCCATTATTCACTAGCCTCGTCCCCAGGCCTCAATTCTGTTCAAACCGCGCAGGACAGCACGTCACAGGTCACGTGGCGGTCGGTTATCACCTCTTTGAAAAAGCGAAGTATAAAAAGAACAAAAATTTAACGAACAAAATATAAAATCTTTTCTATTTAACATTTCTCATTACAACAATTCTGTGACATTTAAAATGTCTCTGCCTACTGAATATTTACAATAAATAAATCTCTTAAATTTCTCATTGTTTATTTTTTAACAATTAAATACTGTATGAAAGCGCACAAATTGACCTTTTGTGCAATGTTTCTTTAATATTTTATTTTTCAGACAATACGAAATTTATAATAATGGCCAAAAATGGCAATAATGGCGAAAAAAGATATTTTTGAAAAGCATGCGGGCGGGGATGAGAAACTAATAATCACCAAATAGTGTCCTCAAGTCGGTCACTTGTAGGGATGTTTATTGCGTTAATGGGAAAAGCGCTCGAAATTGTCACCAGTTTCAACAAAACGAAAACCTTTTGACCGTCAAGCGAGTCAGATTTGCGTACGTGTACAATGTACACGTACAATGTGACAATATACATGTACAATGCGAATGTACAGCGAATGTACAATATACATGTACAATGCGAATGTACAGCGGTTAAAAACCAGGATAAACCTCGTAAAATCCGCATAGGAAATTATTAACGAATAAACGTTTTCCGGACGCGTTCCGATGCGCTATGCCAGCGAAACGATCGATTTCGTGTTAAACAAGAAGAGAACAAGGAAAGCAAATATGGATTTTTTATTAACAAGACCATAAAATTTACCATTGAAAACTGTACAGAGCGCGCATCCTAGCCGCGTGGCTTTATCCTCGATGTGTCAAATACACATGATTGTTTTTACAAAACCAGTACAAATGACTGATTAAATTGTTGACTATACCAAATGAAACTTCGACACACTTCACTGTTGTTATTATATAATATCTTCTATATTATATAATAGTGAAATATTTTGTAGATTGTTGCCAAAAATCAACATGTAGTTCTGTGAAAAGAGATGCATCTTTTACAATGTTTAATTAATGTACGAATGATAAGAATGCCCGCCATGACTACGTTGCTGATTTCTCGAGTGTTTCACCTTTATTTCTTGGCAAACGATATTTTCATGGAAGTCGTTGGAGTGATTTTGAAGCCCTGCAGCGCGTCCTTGGCCGTGCCAGCTTGGATTTCATCTTCAAATTCCACGAAAGCGATTTCGGATTTTCCTGGAACGAGGCGAACTTCTTTGAAACCTGGAAATCTGTAAAATTACGACGGAAAAAACAAGACAAAGCAAGGGAGGAAAGGCAAGTCATTTAAATCACAAGAGAAAACAGTGATATGTAGGTAAACAACGTAAGAGGGATCATAGAACAATAATAACAAACAAAAGCAGTCAACTCTCTTGTACCTTCTTACCTCCTGCTGTCCTGTGTCACCCTCCCTATCATCTTTGATCTTTCAGAACCTCTGACACTCTTCTTCATAGAACATAACTTCATTTTGTCCACTCATCATCTTTCAACAGAACATGCTCACACCATCTTAGCCTATCCCATTTCACAACATTAGACACACATTCAATTTCCATTCTCTCCCTCCACTCTACACTTGGCACTCTATCCTCAGTAACACACCAAACACCCATCTCGCCATTCTGTCTTGAACAATCACAAATAAAAACAAAAGCCATAAAGATTCCATGGTACTGGTTGAACAACATAGCCAGCATCATTTCTGTTGTCTCCACAGGAAGTTGAGTGAGGAACAGGATCTTGTTGGGAAGTGCAGGAACATTGGGTTGCACAGGAACCATATTGGGCATCATATCTTTATAACAAAAATATAACAATGTATAGACAATCTACACAAACTTTTGGTATGAAATTGGTATTATTAAAATTAGTATTAGGGAAGTGAAACTCACTTGGAACCATTCCAGGTTGAGGCATGTTTCCAGCGGGATTGTTTCTGGCATTTGCCTGGGCCACAGCAGCCTTTTTGGCAGGTGGCTTTCCTCCTTCATGGTATAATAAAATTGACATATTAGTGGTGGCAGTGGTGGTGGTGCCAGTAATGGTTTTGGTAATTGTGGCCAGTAGTACATACCAATAAGGTACTGGTATTGGTGCCCGGACCAGTGATGTGGTGGCATCACTTATTGTATCAGTGATGACTATGATGGCAGTGTTGTTAGTATAGTCAATGGTGGCAGTGGTATGATCAATCGTAACAGTAGCAGTGATCATGGTATAAATAATGAAATATTAATGGTAGCAACATCAATGAAGGTTAGGCTTACAATAGTGGTAACATTTTTGTAACTTACTTGAATCATCTGCCTTTTTCTCTCTGTGTCGTTTTTCTCTTGGTACATAGGTACCCTGAAGTTTTGCAATAGCATCTGATTTGCCTTTTGCATATTGTATCCTCTACAAAATATTAAAGATAACTGACTTTAATTAACATGTTTAGGTACTGACTGCACTACATTCACTACAAAACTGACTAAAGTAAAATTATCTGGTGTTATACAGATTAACCCATTCCCTGCAGGGATTTTTGGGTGAGTAAAACCACAGCACATGGATTGAAGAGATCTCTGAGCACTTGCTTATTAACCCACTGCCCACAGGGAAACTTACTGTATGATTTACTTAACGATTTACTTCCCTGGGCAAGAAAATCATCTGGCCTTAGCCAAAGTAAAATCTGTTAAGTGGCCGCTGCAGCCAGCACTGAGTGACTTATGGGCATGGGTTAATCTGTTATGTGGCCAGTTGTGGCTGGTAATCCCTGCTATCTTGAACTTTTTTGTGGTTCCCTGGCAGTTTAAGATAGGGGGTTCTACTATAATTGATGTGTTCCCTGCCTAGTAAATCATTATAACACAATTTTATCTATACCGGTAACAGTATGGTATTCTCCTGGGGATTACCAGTGCAGCGTATAACCCACACTTCAACAACAATGTCAAAATTTGAAAAAAGTTTAGCAGGTAACCCGCATTGCTAGATTACCTGTGGCAAAATACAATATATTTTAAATATGACACAATATATTTTTATATGAAAAACAATATATTTTATGTTATGGGTGTAATTTTTTTTAAAAGTGTAGTCTACTATCATTTCCAAAACTTGTTATGATGGTTCCCTACAAAGAACTTATAAAGAACAGTAAATTTCCCTATATAGTCAAGTGAGATAGAAGCATTGACCACGGATCATTGTGGCGGCCATCTAGGATTCCTAACTCATGGAAATTGCGTGATCCTTTGTGAAACACAATTACTTTCCAGGATAAACGTGACAAAATGTCGACTTATTCACTGCATTTTCAAACATTTCGTTAAAAAAAGTCACTTGTTGAGCTGTTAGACTTGTATTAAACCTAACAGGGTAAATCTTCAGAAAGAAAAGGGCCATTTTATACATCTTCAAAAAAATATTGCTGGACGATTTTGCACATGTCTTTAGAATTCAAAAGATAACTTGCATCACCATATTACCCGCTTTGACTACAATTTTGGTTAAAATTAACAGATTAACCCACAGATTATCCCCCAAAAAATATGGTAATACTTACCATTGGTTTTTCATAAAACGGAAACCCTTGCATTGAACGAAGAGCATTTGTGGCACTGGCAATATCAGCAAAAACAACAAATGCTTGGCCACGCATCTTTAAAGTCTTCATAGCAACAATATCCAGAATGTTGCCAAACTGGGAAAATATGGCATATAAAGATTTCTTTAATTCTACAAAATGTTAGATAATAAAATTAACAATCCAGCCACAATTAGTAACTATATAAAATGATAAACTGGGTAAATTAAACATTTTTACTGGTTGAAAAGAGTAACCACTGTAACTAGGGATCTAAGTAAGAGAATAAAATTTTAACCATTTTTTTCACTAATTGAGAACCTCTGTATCAATGAGGATAATAAAAGGCTATTGGGAAGAGTGTATAATTTAGTAATAATCTTTACACAAAGACTTTGAGAAAGTTTTCTGGTACTGGACAGACTTAAACCCCGGGATTACCAAATGTAAATCACTTTCCAATTATGTTATTCAACTGTGTAATTCTTGCAATCTCACAGATTCCGTTAGTTTGCCTATTCCACACCCTAAATTGATTTTTTATTGAATATCATGCCCTAGTATGGATGCACCATCTTCCTGATATTATTTGTGCTGCACCATCTGTATATATAATGTGTTGGTATTATCAGCATGCTTGAATTTGACCAGATTTACCCCATCATATTTGCCATTGGCTGTGCCGAATTGTTGCACACTTTGTGGATTTTTCAAACTGACTATAAGTATAACAGCCCCAAGAAAGCAAAGACTGAAAGAGTTGATTACATGCACTTTAATAGTTGCTGGTTAAAAAGTCATGTTGTTAATGTTACTGATCTATACAGATCTAATGATATTACTAATAAAATACACACTGCAAAGCACTCACACGCGATGCTTAAATCTTGTAATGTGTTAATATAATATTGGAAATGCTCACAGTGTGTCTAGGTTGTCAATGAACACAAATACAACTTTTTGGATCATTCAAAGGCAAAACAAATCAAAAGATCATTCTCATAAAACAGCTTCAGTAAATAAGTCTAAATATTTAGCTGCTGCAGCTAACTCTGCTTACCATCTTTCTTCACTTTCTCATTGAGATTGTTGATATAAATCGTCTGGTTTGGCGGTGTATCCATTCTATCACTGCTGGTCTTCCAATCAACAAATTCTTAGCCAAAAACCTGCAGTGTAGCTAACGTTACCAAATAAAAAACTGGTGCAGATAAAAGAGGGTGAACTCGTCTTTAAAAAATGCCGGTTAGTTTTCAAAAGATAACTTTCAAAAACGAAGATTAAAAGAGATTGTCTGACCCAAAATACACGTTCTTTTAACGTTTTAAAAGAAGAATCTCGGCAGACACGTTTCGCGCAGAGACTAGGCCGAGCATAAATCTTTGTTTCTTATTACACGAATTCTTAGCTCTACCTCTAAGATAATGGCTGATTTGTTTTTATCAGAGATTTTTATTGCATCTTTCAAACAATACGGTAAACATGGATAAAAAAGTTGTGAAATACGCTTTAGTTTCAAGACTTATTTCTTTGGCTGCACAGGTACTGTTTAGTTTTTTTATCATGGTTGATATATGATTTCATTATTTAGGTTCCGTTTTTTAGCCTATAAGTTAAAAGAACATTCGAAAACCGGTCCATGGCCACCTTAACTCTTAACTTAAGTCATTTTATTTGACTCCTGCAATTTTGTATAACAGCAAGCCCAGACACATATCTGAGCTACAAACTGTGAAACAAAATTGGCACGTTTATTAACTAAACAAGATTTCCAGGGGTGGGGTGGGGTCTGAAATAAGCAGATTTTCCTTGGCTGGAATGCTATAAAGCAGAAATTTCCAGGAAGGGGCTTAAAGAGTTTACTCAGGGAGAGAGAAGACACTTTAGCAGGATAAATTTGCTTATCTTGGTAAGGTTTGTAATGAATTTTATAAGTTATAATGTTTCCAGGGGGATATTATTTATATATTGGAATTTCCAAGGGGAGCTCTGAAAAGCAAGTATTTCCATTGTCCTCAACAGGAGATGGTGCAGAAAAAAATGCAATGTGCCATTGCTTGAGTCATCTTTAGAACTGAGAAAGGTAAAAGCTGATGGAGATAAATATGGCTCTGTACCCGAAATTTACCTCTGAGCTGTACCATTGTATCTCTCAGTGGTAGATATGTATACTTTATCACCTTACCTAGTGCTCAGACCAGGCCGCACCATTGCAGGATTTACCCTTAAAAATAAATTTAAACTTAA
>JAOBAZ010158211.1:0-10693 GCA_026546875.1 Pteroeides caledonicum | reverse complement strand
CAAAATTGAACAAGAGGTAGTGATTGAACTGTATAAGAGACAAGAACAAGGGGGTGTTTGAACCTAAGTCACACATGTACTTGCTGGTAAAGCACCATACTTCATTCAAATAGGGTTGGAAGAAAGTTCTGAAAGCACATTTCACCTCAAAATTGTTTGTTATAGCTTCACCCACCCCTCCATCTTGCATGCCTAGCCTATTAGTTAACAGCCTTGTTCAAACTGGCCATTTTAACTGTTTTGAACTGAAGTGGTCAGCTCATCAGCCATGTTTCAGGCTGACGACCTGTGTGATTTTTACCAATGTACTTATCTAGTAACATTTACTTCGTTTTAATATTGAAGGAAATTTCCCGGCAAGAGAAGGTTCTTGCAGCGGACACTCGACTTCCGGCAGATGCATCAAAATACAAAACAGAGAAACTTGCCGAAGCACAGTATAAGAAAACTGTTTTGGAAGCTGAAGCACAAGCAGAGTCACTTAAGGTAATGGATTAATATGAGAATTCCATGTTAGATCGGATGCTCTATCCAGGTTTTGTAGCTCTATCCAGGTTATTAGCACTTAGCGCCGACCATGCGTCCTTGTACGTGCGTGTGTGCTTAAAGATTTTGCATCTTTACTCGATTTTAGTTTTGCGGATACTTTTCAGATATCAAGTATACTTATTAGTCAGTCAGGCATTCGATATACATTTTTTGTGGGTGTGATTTTAGATAAAAGGCGAAGCAGAGGCATTCGCGATTGAAGCGAAGGCCAGAGCTGAAGCAGAGCAAATGGTGAAGAAAGCCGATGCTTGGAAGGAATACCAAGATGCTGCAATGGTGGATATGTTTTTAGAAACTCTCCCTAAGGTAAGACAAACTGTCAAGGCTTTCAGCAAAAGTTTTGAGGTAATACTTCATGAACGAGTGCGAGTGTTTTACCGGAGTTTACAAACACACAAGAATAATTGAAATTACGAGAGAGTTCTCCAAGCGATTTTTATGGTTCTCGAGAGTTAGTGAAAACAGGAGGCCGGTACGGCTGAGTGGTTTTTATTGTTTTGAGTGTTTTCCACACTCGAGAGGACAATGAAACAAATCGCGCCCAGTGAACGGTTGAGTGAATTTCATTATTCTTGCATGTTTGGAAACCCCGGGAAAACTCGAATGACGAACTTATAAAACAACTTCGCAGGCGAAATAGTTTATTATTGTGTTAATTGTTCTCGCGTTGACTTTTGCAAAGTCATTTCTAGATTTGTGGTAACAATACAGTATTGAATGTTTTTGGCAGTTTTTTTTTGTAATTTAGAAATGTCGTAACGTACGCTTTTTTGCTTGTTCCCCCGTTTCTTCTTTTGTTCTCTGTGTCCCCATATGTCACAATGAGCTTTTAGGGGGTAAAGCGAAATGTAGATTATAAAGATTTTCTTAGTAACTTGTAACAAACTTTGTAGTGATGGGGACTGTAAGTGATCCCATGGTTTCCCTCATAACCTTAATTTTTCGTTTTTTCCGCTTGGAAAGATTGCTGCAGAAGTTGCGAACCCAGTTGGTCAATGTGATAAGATTGTTATGGTTAGTACTGGTGATGCACCGATTGGTATTCGAAAAATGACCAAGGAAGTTCTGGATGTGATTGGTGATTTCCCAATGACAATGCGAGATCTGACTGGCGTTGATATTAGCAAGGTAAATGTTCTTGGTCAAAACCACCACACCTTACGCCGCATTTTTTAAATCAATGGGTGAAGCTATTTTTTGCGGAACTTGTGTTTGCCATCCATACTTCGCACCGTTGCCAAAGCCTGTGCCACAATACGAGTGTATAGTCCTATCCAGGATGAGTGACGGGACCTTCACCCAAGCATGCACACTCCTAGCTTTTCTTTCCGTTTCCCGAAGACCTTTTGCCTCCGAAATACACCCCTTTTTGTCACAAAGAATTGCAAGTGTACAAAAATATATAATCTTTTGTTTTTAGACTGTGAAATCAAGAGCCCAGTGAAAGAAGCATGCAAAGTACCATTTTTGAGAGATTCACCTTGATTTAATGAATTATGCTAAAATCAGCAAAACAGGTTCTCGATGGACACATTACACACCATGCGAAATAAACGAAATCACGCGCCTTTTTGGTGCGACACTAAGTATATAAATCGTAAAATCATCTATTTGCGGTGTCGTCAAAGGGTCTTGCGGGTAATTAATATGCAGAAGATTCTCTAAATCGCAGGTTTTTAAACAACGTGATGTATGTATATTTAACTACTAACTCATGCAGTCTGATAGTCATTATTTAAATTTTTAGTTGTATTCATTTGTGGGGTAATGTAGTTCTGATATAATCGCATGTTTGTATTCAAAAGAATATCTCTCGGCGATGCTACAGTAAACTGTAGTATCAGATATATGTTCTTGTAAAATGATGACTACCTAGGTTGACCTACATTTATTGTAATCACTTAAGACACGAAATCGGCTTTTGGTACTTGTTAAAAGAACATTAAAGAAATACAAATCTCAATTGCATATTTAAAATTTAATTTTTTTTGCTCAACTATTCAAACCGCGGTGTGAATATTGTCGTGATGTTATTCGGCTGACTGTGGGTCGAACGAAAGGCCCACAATGCTGTGCCACTTTTCGCACAAACAACAGTGATGAGGATATAAAATAATTACACACAAGTTTGACTTTCAACAAGGCAAGCTGCTGCCACAAAATACCGTAATGACGGAGCGGTAGTTCAGCCGTACCACGTGTCTCTCCATACTTTATGCATTTTCCAAAGCAGAATATTGGTGGACAAGCCAGTTCAGCGAGTCTATTGGCTGTTGGGTTTTTAATGTGCGTAATGCGATATGTGCGAGCAAATTAACTCAGTCTTGGGATCCGTCGCGAGAGAACCGCCTGAGCACGCAACCTTCCTCTGAATATTCATAAGCTGTGTAAAGAAGGAGGAAGTTCACAGGTCAGGATATCACAAAAGGCCCAGCCAGTGAATATTAAGAAAAAACGTACTCAACACTAATGACGCGTGTTTTCGTTCAACAAAATTAGTTGCGTGCATGTGTGTATATAATTCCGCAAGGGGTTGCTTTATGGGACGGACGGACAGTTAATTATAGCGACGCGTAGCGTGCGTCCAAAAAACTGCAGTAAAGTGGGAAATGTGCATTTCACATCCCTGTTTTACGCTATCATGCCCTTTTACGACAACCCGCAGAACAGGCTTTTTTGCCGCGTGAGACTGGGACTGGTTGTCAAGGTTGGGCACGTAATTTTGGTTTCGCCTTTCTGCAATAGTAAAAGAACCAAATTGCTCTTTGTTGTGTTTTACAAAATTCATCACTGTCACAATGGTTGGCTTTGAGACCTGTGGTCCTAATGAAGCTCTTGTTGTCTCGGGTAAGACTAAACGTTCAATTATATTACTGTTTTTGCTTTGAAATTTGCTTAAACGTCATCGTAAAATTAAATATACTAAAGCATCCTGTCAACTTCGCGTGCACTACTATGACTGCACGGGGCATCCAAAGAGCATAAATAGAAGGCTGTTTATTGAAACATCCACCGTTTATGTATCTTTTTCTTTGTTCTGTGGCCGTAACTTCGTTACTAGTCGATGTGAGGAAAAATAAATTTTGCGGGAGTTGTAAGCTTGCCATATTGATATTAATAAAAACAGCTGTTTGTGAACATTTCGCTCATACAGTTTAATGTGTATTAAATATAGTTTTTGCTTGATTTTGTTTTTGCAGGAATGTGTACGGGTAAAGAACCGAAGTACGTGAATGGCGGAAGGTTCTTCGTACTTCCTATTGTACAAAAAGTTCAAAGGTATAACGAGATATCTCCGAATGTAATACCCTTACAGACAGGAATGCCAACTATTTGGCTTTAGTTACTTAGATTATTGTAGATTTGGTTATATATAGCTTGGTTGCTTTAACTGAAAATTCCTCCGATTTCAGTATATTTGGAGTAAGGGACATAGAAGTTTTATTTATAGTATTTTCAATTTATTACTGTATATTATATCTAATATTTATTTCCACTCATCAAATTCATAACAATAATATGAATTCATTATGAGATGGTCAGGCAAAGATGATCAATTATTTTGACCTTTACTGGTAACAAAAGAATACTTAAAACTATGAGCTGGAGGCCTTTTTCAGGAGTGTTGCCTAGGTAGTAAATACAAGTGTGACATTTCTTATGAGAGCTTTTTGACTCAGAAGAACTTGCTGTTCACATTAAAAGTGTATAATTTTTGTTACAGTATACATATAGTATACATGGAATCATATGTACCTTCTTCAAAGAGTCAAGATTTACACTCATTTAAATTTACAGTATTAAATTTAAAGTCATCACCATGTATATATGCATTTGTATATGCAATATAGAACCTATATATGCAATATATGCATTTATATATGCAATATATAACCCTTTACCTGTGGATAGCCAGAGTAAAATTTACTAAAAGGCTGTTTGCAATCAGCACTGCAATGCATGGGTTAATAAGCACAAAGTTAGTTTTTTTATTATTAGTCTTTATTATATGTCTTGTGAGTTCGAACTGGCATATTTGAATATTGATTGGCTAACATGCAGGTCTGTACTTTCCCATACGGACCTGGCATACCAACCCATACAATTTGCATGTTTTAATAAAATTACACTGTATTCCTTGTTCTAGTGGCGACATATAATAAAGTCCTTATTAACCTTACAAACTTGGTCCGTATGGTAAAATATTTTGGTTTCAATCTTTTTGATAGTACAGACCTTGCCCTTAGGGCTCAATCTGTACTCAAAAGACCTTAAAGCAAAATATTTTCCCATACAGACCATGCTTAATGAGTACTGGTAGTTAGTTAATAAGTACTGTACAAAATATACACAGGCAAATGACAACATGGTTATAATATGCCAACTAAAACAACGAATGATGTGTAATGTAATTTAGGGAGAGAATTAGGATTTAGTGTAGCCATCATTGTTAGGTGGGATCAGTCAAAATTGACAAACCATTCCTTTCTATAGTTCCATAAAAATTATACCACTATTTATTTGCTAGTCCAGTAATACAACAGCACACAATATAAACTAACACTATTTTTATTAAATATAAGACCTGCATGAGTACCAACCTATGACTGTCAATATGTCTTCTTGAATGTCTGTTTGATACTTATATCAAGATGTATTGATTTTGTAGAATAAATTTAAATACAATGACATTAAATGTTGATTCACCAAGAGTTTATACACTAGAAGGAGTACCTATTTCTGTTACAGGAATTGCACAGGTATGTTTATGAAAAGAATATATTTAGTTTTACTACTTAAGTGCTTGTGATTTTTTTTTGCTATATAACATTTAAACCTTTGACTGCCCCAGTTGCCAAACAGCGATTCACAGCGCATATTACAAAAAACCACTGTGGTGGGGATATAACAGCTGCTGATAGGCTGTAAATGAACAAAAAATATTAGGCAGTCAAAGGGTTAATTTACTAAAATATTGTTCAAATTTTCATTAGGTGAAAGTTCGTGGTGAAAGTCTGGGCATGTTGAAATCAGCTTCTGAGCAGTTTCTTGGGAAGAATGTTTCAGAAATACAACAAATAGCTTTGGAAACTCTTGTAAGTTATTTTTTCCAAAATTGTTTGAGCGTGGCCACTAGTTGATTTTCTTTCTTACTAGTGTGTAAAACAATTTGGTTATGTTATGTAAGTTATCTATACTTTGACTTCTGTATTTTTGCAGTACCATATTACACCATATTTTGTGCCGTTAACACTTGCAAGTGGATAACCTGTAAACTAGCACCTTTTTACTGAATATTAATCAGGTGTAGCAACTCCCATAAATACTTAATGGTGTTGTGTGTAGTGTTGGTTATAGAAACATCTGTTTGGCAAATTCAAGCACCCCCTAGGGAAACCTCCATACAACTTGTCAGATAACTATTTACTATTAAGCAACCCAATTATCTTAAAATAAATTATTTCTTTCTCTAGGAAGGTCACCAGCGTGCAATAATGGGTACTATGACAGTTGAGGTGAATAATAAATTAATATTATAATAACTTTAGTGGGCATAGTGGGGTATTTTGCGGTCTAAAATTATACATTTGTCGGCCTAAAATACATTTTAGCCCGTGGGCTGAAAGTAAATTTAGGGAGTACGGTTTTTTATATTATATATTTAATATCATATTCTTCTCTAAAATGCCCTTTAAAGTTATAGTGATAGTGATAGAGTTGATGTTCGTGGGCGTAAATATGTTTTTGGCCCTTCTCAAACTCATTTTAACCCTTGCTTTGCTCGGGCTAAAATGAGTTTGAGTTGGGCCAAAAACAGATTTACGCTCACAAACATCAACTCTATTGTTTAAATGTTACATTGCAAACAAAACAATCACAAAGAAGAATTTTATCAGTGTGGTCATATTTGGATAGTTTTTCATAGCACTTTGTTTATCCTCCAGCAGTTATCCTACTTTGTACATACAGTACAAAATTGGAACATGTTTGGCAAAGTTCTACCCATTTTAAATGGATCAAGAATCTTAAGTCATTGTCTAATAAAAATTAAGCTAGACTGTAGAATACCCATTGACTTTATACTAGTCACTGCTAATCACATATACTGGTACATTACATCATAATTCTAATGCTTTGTATTAATTAAAATCTCACTACATAGCCACCCAGTATAAAATATAATTATTTTAATGCTTTGCTTTAATAATGAAGATCTCACTGCAATGGCTCCAAAACAAATACTTCCATTGATAATCATCTGGCATTAGTCTATATAGGTAAAATGATAATGATCAACTCATGCCAGGGATCAACAATAACAAACAACCATTTTTATTAACATGTAAGAAAATCCTCTATTGCTGTATAGGAAATCTATAAAGACCGCAAGAAATTCTCAAAAAGTGTATTTGAGGTAAAGTATTGAACTCATCCATATTTGAATCAAGTGCTCTAACCTTTATTGATAAATTGTTTGTACAGATGTCTTGTAAATGCTAAAGAAAGCATGTTGGAAGATGTATGGAGATATTCTTAGTTTTTACATTTGTGGAGCTGGTTACTTGGAGGGTAAAATTCTCTGGTATTAGACAGAGTAAAAGGGGTAGCTAAAGGTGTCATAGTAGAGAGAATTGATGCTGGTTGTTGGTAAAGTCAAGTTAATTTAATTTTGCAAACAGCCACTTAACAGATTTTAATCAGAGTGCTAATATCAGACAATTTTACTCATGCAGGGAAACCCCCAGCAGGCAATGGGTTTATGTACACATTATGACATACAATGAACACATTATACACCATACTGTATATACATTGTATACTGTATTCTGTTTGCTGGTTGTGTACTGTGTATTTTACACTAGTTCTGTACTATGTATTACTTTCTACTGTGTATACTGTACAGTCTCATATTGGAAAATTTCAGTCTGGTTGTTTTCTTTCTTTCAGGTGGCCTCTTCAGACTTACTCAACATGGGGATTGGGGTGGTTAGTTATACACTGAAAGACATTCGAGATGATGAGGTAACTGACCATTTTGTATGGCCAATACAATGGATTTTAGGGCATTTTTGATAAATAACATGCACCAGTAAGTTTTTCAAAAGGCATCAAATACAATAATAAAGACCTTTTTTTAACCAAATAACAATGGCAGTGGAAATCTTTTCAAACACTGCAACTCAATTATCATGGCTACTGAAGATCAAATAAACAATTGTGTTTTACAAATCATGGAATCTAAAGGATAACAGTTCATCCTGACAAACATACTGTGTCAGAGTGTTTTTACATTTACTTGTGTGTGTCCACATGTAATGTTTTGAGCTATTTTGATAATCTTAAGGACATTTTCCAATATGTAAATTTGCTGTATGTAATCATTGATCTCGCAGCTATATTTTTTGAATACTTAACATCTAGAGATGAAAAGCGATATGAGAGAAACTGAATCATATCATAAGTATTTTCAAATAAAACTATATTTAAGCATAATAGCAAAAAATTTATTATATAGCATTTGAAGGGACAGATATCAGCACAGTTAAAAGTTTTTAAATGTTTTTACAAAAATATCTTGTCTAAAACATCTCATTATAAATGCTAGAGAAGTGATCTTGCATGAGAATGTTGCAATGTCTTATTAGTGCAGAATTGTTAAGTCAAGTATTAAATAATTCCACTATAAAATGTGATCATGATATGTTACCGACAAACCTGGAGAACCCTAGGGGGTCACTTATCAATGTGAAAAGTGGATGGATCTTCGTGGGTTAATTCATGTGTTGTTAACCTTGGAGAATCCAAGGGATCACTTGTAGATTTTTATGGATTTTACTTCTTGATGCCCTTAGGGTTACTTGTTGGCCCTTGGCATGTCCAGAACAGCGCAGGTAAAAAGAGATGCAAGGATTGGTGAAGCTGAAGCTGGAAGAGATTCTGGAATAAAGGTACTACTAATAAAATATACTGTACTAGTTAATACATGTTGATTATGTGAGAGGATGGAAACATTAATAAATGACCATCTTAATTGTGCCATTCGGCAACAAATCTAACAATTAAGCAAACAAAAAAAGCGGTCGATGTTTAGTTCAACATAAACTGCCAAGCTTGCTTTATATTATTTAATAACGTTATCGAAAAACGTTTTACTAAGTGTACTTTAACCCGCTGACAGCAGAACGTTTCCCCCCCCCGACAAGTAAATTCGTCTGGCGTTAGACAAAGTAAAATCTGTTACGTGGCTGGTTAGACGCCTCTCATGACTACAGAGAATAGGCAAACGCTGTTTTACGACAGGAGCCCACGACCGGAAGTTAAAAGAAGTCTGGATCTAATGCGGTTACGTGTTGCTTCCGTCGCTCGCAATTTCTGCGATAACAAGACCTACAATGTTTTAGACACACTTTATTTAACTTCCGGTCGAGCGTTCTCGCCGTAAAACTATTTTGTGCTAAACTACATTTCCATAAAGCTACATTTCTCAAGCTCAAGTCTCGTTATAGAGGTAATGTCCACAGTCAACAGACTTAATTCGAAAATTACAACTAATTGCCTGTGACCGTACAGATAGCTAAGTGTGTTTTGAGACAATGGTCAAATAGATTTTTGGCCAATCAAGTTGCTTCTTCGTCGATTATAAATAATTTCTTGGCGGTCATTGTAAAATGTATTCCAATCTGTCGTGATAATGTGTTAGGGTCCTTAAGATTTATAACAGGACTTAAAGCCGACGATATGTCGTTGTTTTCGCATACAATCAACTTCAATGGTTATGTTTTATTTTTTTCGAAGATTACTAATTGCACTTGCATTGCCTAGCTTATTTGAAGTTGAAGAAAATATTTAATAACTGACTGGTGAAACTTTCTGATCTCGTTATATTCACGTTCAAGGTTTCCGCTTTGGACGGAAAATTTTCTTTTATATAGTTTGCTCCTGGGAGGGGAGGTGTAAAATATTACTTTCGTTTGAAAAATTTGTTCTATTTGGTGACATCTCCCAAAGTGAATTTAAGGATTACCATGCCAGATATGGTCCTATATTTCAATTTGATACAAAACGGTGTAGCAAGCTCACTAATTTGGGAAGGACAATATTCATATATTTGTGTACGCCAAACATAACTTCTAGGTCTTACGCCAAGAGAAAAACCTGTCGTTTTTTGCGCCAATAAGCCAACCGCTCACCCACGCCGGGTATATCTGGCGTGGAGTGCATGGAATGAATAGTAGTTTATTTTTTGTTAGGAAGCATTAGCCGAGGAAGCAAGAATGCAATCCAAGTACCAAAATGATACTGAAGTTGCAAAGTCGCAGCGAGATTTTGAGCTTCGTCAAGCTGGTTATGATCTCGAGGTACAGACCAAAGAAGCGCAGTCCAAATTAGCATATAATCTGCAGGCGGCCATAACTAAACAGAAAATTAAAGAAGAGGAAATGCAAATTGAAGTTGTGGAAAGAAGTCAGCAAATTAAAGTGCAGGAGCAGGTAGGAAATGGTGGGGCATTTAGGGTTTGTTTTGGGACATTTAGGATGGTTTAAGATGGAACATTTAGGGTAGTTTGGGGTCATTTGGAGACGATGAAAAATATATTTGGCATGTCCTTCAAGAACCAGGTAGGAGTGTTTTATTTTTGAGAGAATTTCATCATTTTTTCAGGAAATGGAGAGGCGAGAGAAAGAGCTGGAAGCCACTGTGAGACAACCAGCTAACGCTGAAAAATATCGCATGGAAAAAATTGCTGAGGCAAAAAAAAATCAGGTTATTCTCCAAGCCCAAGCTGAAGCAGAAGCTATCAGGGTAAGTGATAATATTGAAAATATACATACTAGAAATTATTATCTCCAGAGAAATATTTCTCAGTAATATAAACACACCAACTAAGCGACTGACCATGTGTGAAAAACTTCTACTACTCCCTTAGCTGGATAATAATATAGATGTATTCCATACCAGTAATTGATACTCATCATATTGTATTGCTTGGGACAATAGGTGAAAGGTGAGGCCGAAGCTTTTGCCATTGAAGCAAAAGCCAGGGCTGAAGCAGAACAAATGGCAAAGAAAGCTGATGCTTGGAAGGATTACCAAGAAGCTGCAATGGTGGACATGGTTCTAGAGACGTTACCTAAGGTGATGT
>JAOBAZ010157989.1:0-10694 GCA_026546875.1 Pteroeides caledonicum | reverse complement strand
AATTCATTGTTTTCACAGTCAATGAACACCAAAATATTAGCATAGCGGGACAAATCGTCAGGCTGGCTACGCTACTGCACGGGAGCAAGATTCACGTTTTTGTGTACCACGCGAGGACGCCTCGCGCACAATTAGATTGAGGCTGTCAACAATTTCAAAATGGAGCGAAAAAAAGCCATTGACGAAGTGGTTCTTTGTATAGACGTAGTTTCGATAAAATATATTTAATTTATAGAGCTCCCGCACTGGGAACTCGATGAAATGTTTCTCCTCGGGAAGAAATATCGCTAGGCCAAATACATCTTCCCTTGGAGGTAACATTTCATCGAATTTTCGGTCACTCCAGGTTGATAAACGATAATAATACCACTGCCAATAATTGTATTACCTCTTTATAACTTTTGCTGCTACTAAACGCTGTTCAGAGTCTAGATAGGCGGACGGCTCATCAATTAAATACACATCTGCAGGCTTTGAAAGAAAATAAACGGCAAAATTAACATAAATTTCAACGTTGTCTGTACCCTATTCAGTGAAAAATATCAAGGACATAAAAATGTAGAATAACTTTGATTATTTAATTGGTTAATGAGCTCTTTCTTGAAATAGCTTTTTATTTATTTACTGAATTAACTAACTATTGACGTATAGAAACTAATACAAGAGAAATCGTGTTTTTGACGGTTTTAGCAACATGTTGCAAAATAAATGAATACGAAATTCTATAACTACCATCTTGATCTTACATGGAGTTTGGCCAAAATGATTTCGTAATTCTAAAAAAAACTTATTTAGCTCAAACGTGGTTTAAAAAAGTAAGTTGTGGCCTGCATGTTACTGTTGTGTGCGTTGTTGTGTTTGTTAGTGTACATTTAGGTGTTGGTGTATTTACATGCTACATACAGATAAATGACTGAGTTAACTAACTACCATGTAAACAGTAAAAAAGGTTCCTATAAACTCACCTTGCCAAGACATAAAGTAAGCGCTACACGCTGTAATTCACCACCAGATAAATTTTGAACTTCTTGGTCAAATATATTTTCTATTTGAAGAGGTTTAATCACGTCAGATATAAACTGCGGATGAATATACGCATCTCGAATTTTTTCATGCAACAGCATACGCACAGTGCCCTACAAAAAACAAAAATTGACTAGTAAAATATTCTAAAACTTACGCGCATTTCAAACACTCAACAAAACTAACATAAGTTTTAACCTCTAAACTAGCACAACTGCCATACGTTAACTTCTGCCTAACGTAAGACAATTCCCCTGGCAACTGCTTTTTAAGAGGACCTTCTTCAAGTTTTCAACGTTTGGTTTTTATTAAAGATTTTTAGACTTTTTATCTGCGTATATGTTTTTATAATATTCGTTATATTCTGACCATTTTTACGTTTCCGTTTATCTCACTCAAAAAAATGTAAACTGGCACACGTGCTGAACGGATGTCACCATTAATATAGTAGCAACATTAGTTAAGAAACGCGACAGTTGACGACAGTTGACGACAGTTGTCGATGTTACAAAATCGTACAGCCCAGCCCAGCTAAAACAAAATATAGATCCTTGCGCTAAAAAGCGCAGTGTTGGGTTTCCCGACAATCAGACACGTCAAATTAACACAAATGGAAATTTCAAAATTTCCTGGAATACTTTGTTTCCCGCTCTCTACATTCTCTCACTAGGCTCTACCTCTAAAATATAAACGTTACTATGGCTTGTGTTGCTCACGGCTCACCCTCCTTAAATTTTCTGGCACCGCCCCGGTGTTCATGAGAACACCGTGACGCAAATTTTTAAAAGGAAAACACCCTTCGTTATACTAGCACAAACGTTAAGTGAATTGTTGCTACACAAAAATATATTCATCTTTTGGTAAATCTTATTTAACGTTCTTGAGTAGATGTCGTCACTTCGGATCTAAATTGCATGTTTTAAGAAGCTTTACAAAAGGATAACCAATACTTATTGTCCTTGCGTTCCCATAGAAAACATTTTTCACTCACTGCTCATTATTGAAATATATTTTGTAACATAATCGGAGAAACGTCGTTCAAATGATACTTCAGTGGTCCAGAAAGCACTTGTACAAAACGTAGTACTTGGCTTGTATGGAGCGTCGGAAGGACAAAGAAAGTGGGGAGCAGAGCCTGGAAGTTTTATTTACAAAGCACAACCATTTCACATTATATACACTCTCATATATGCATTTCAGTTGAAAATGTAACATGATAATATGACACAAATTACATTGAATGAAATAAGCCCCCTAAAAATTAAAAATGCAATCACGAATCTACAACAGATCTGCTTTTTAAATGGTTGCATGGAAATCTAGAAGTATTAAACTGGTTTCGGACTTAGGATACATTTATCGCGCAGTTCCATCACTGCCATGTATAAAAATTCAGCATAAATTAAATTGGAATCATTGTCTGTTCATTGTCTCAACAGAATATGGCCGCTGCAAAGTGGGTGTTCAAAACTCGCCCTCACACTCTACTTCAGCTAAGGGAGAAAATTGTTGAAGACGTCAATGCCATACCGCGGAAGTATGTGTGAGCGAGCTGTTCAAAACGTTAGAGATAGGCTTAACCAATGTGTCGCTAATAATGGCCGCCATCTTGAAGACATTATATATTCAAAACTTGTGAAATTCATGAATAATGAATGGTTAACTACTCAATAAATGCTTCATATTTATATCCCATGACACCTTTGTAAACCCCCATACAGGTTAACAATCTGATAATTAATAATCTTAACTTTGATACTCGCAGCAGATCTGTATGGGTATTTATAATAGCTCGTGCTACGCACTCGCCATTGTAAATACCCATACAGATCTGCCGCTCGTATTTTAACTGATACAGTACTTAATAATTACAAATGGTATGCACTATCAACATCATATATATATATATATATGTATATAAAATAAAATTTAATCTACATGTGTTTTCATTACATTTTTACTACTCTTCAAAACTGCTCAATCGGTTCCGCCGCACCCTGTATTTCTGGATAATTCTATTAATGCGCCATTAACGGCGCATTAAGTTTAAATTTGAGCGCCATTTATTTTTTTTACGCGTGAATCCCGAAATGGCGCGGCCTGGTCAGAACACTCGCCATGTGTAATTTATTTCATTTAAATTATTTTTGGCACTGTACATGTAGTATCACTTTGACAATTGGAAAGAACTTCCCAAGGCCATTAATATCTCTTAAACTAAATCCCATCTTACAACGGAATTCTGCTATTTTCTTTATCATGGGAAACATTTAAGGGAAAGGCAACGTAGACCATATACTCAAAAATTGACGTTGCCAACTTACCGATTTTTAAAAACATATTCTATAACGTAACCAATACCTCAGGGGATTATTAAGTATTAGCATGACAAGTTAGTACACTGGCAGTTGAAAAATGAGTACACACAGTTAAAAAAAATAACCTCTTGGTTTTCTAAAGAACAACAAGGAAGGAGAAAACGTAAAATTCTTTTTCAATAAACAATTTAATGCTTACCCGAGATTTCGGGCTGATCTTCTGGGGTTTGTAACTGACGTTCAACATAGGTATCTCAGCTAAAAGCAAAGAAGTACTTATACTAAGTAAATATATTGAGTAATATAATTAAGATAAATATATTAAGTAGAAAACTTAATCTACCAACGTAACTACCCTGGATTACTATTTAAGTGTGCATGGACACGTGAGTTTTTTTATCCTGAACTCTCGCAAGAAAGAAAAATTGAAACAGAAAGGGTTTTCCATTATTAAAATTTGATTCCCATATGGTTTTAGTAATTTATATTTCCATTATAAACAACAACTGTGAATACGAAGAAAGAAAATTTTTGAATTTTACGTTTCAGGTGACCTTTAAATCATCCACAACAAGAATGTATAAGGAGGCACCCAAAGTACTAACCAATTCCAGCGTGGCTAAACCACAAAAATAATAGAAATACATATGGAATATGTACACGTAGCTAGAATATGCACTGTAACTACATCTCTTTCTAGTTGAAAATTTGTCGCCATAAAATGGCGGATTTATGTATCTATTAGTTCCAAAGGCTGAACGAGTAGGAGTAAAGCAGCAAGCGTTTTTACCAACTCTGTTTTCACGGTGTGGATATCGATGGTAAAAGCACATTTTAAAAAAGTCCTACTACTAATCAATGTTTAATCATTTCGAACAGCAGTAGAGCCTGAGGGAATACCATGCAGGAACATACAAAATAACATACATACCGCCGTCTTCTGGTTTTAGTTTACCAGCCAGCATTCGAATGAATGTTGTTTTTCCTGTCCCTAAAAGAGTATGACACGAAATATTAATGTATATCCAAGCAATGTATTGCGTTAAATCCTCAAAGATTATATTCCACAGTATATTACAGTATATTTGTGCTATATGAAATAACATATAGACAAGAGTAGTACGACTGGAACATTATAGAAACATACAGTAAGGTTGTAAGGTTGGACGAATAAATCACGTTCTAAGTACAATTAGGTGGCAAGCTTGATAGTAAAATCAGCCTAAAAGTAGACAAAGGCAGGGTATAGAGTGTAAGCTCATCCTACGGGAACCACTTTACCTAAATTAAGTTGTTAAAACAATACAAGAGGTTGGTAAGAAAATGATCCCTGGTATTTGTTGAACAACGCTGTTAAGGACCTACCATTTTCTCCTAACATAACAATGATCTCCGAATCAGTAAAACTTCCAGCTTCAACATTTAGCTGAAACGTTTCTAAATAACAAAAACAAATAATGAACAACAACCCACATAGAGTATATCGTACATTGAGCTTCCAAAATCCCAATTTAATTAAGGTAGAATAAAATACTGAAATAAATCATGTTATACAGCTGTATGTATACCCTAAAATATTTCGATCAAGAAACAGGACTATACCACTATGACGCAAAAACAGAAAAAGAAACTCGGAGGAATTCTAACTTATATGTTGTAATTATAATAAATATTGAGAACTAGAGCAGCTGGAAAAACTACTTAAAAAACGGAATTGGTGTCCGACTTCAACGTTTTGAGAACAGAAAACTGCCAGTTCGGCCTGGGTTGGTACTGTAGTTTAGCGGTAATTTATGCACTCGGTGTCAAGTTAACAACATACAAAAGGTAAAATAATGCAGGGAAATTCAACTATAACATTTTGGAATGATCATGCACCAGTTATCATCATTATTATCTGATCGAAAGATTAGAAATACTGAAGACATCGCGCTGTCCATCAAGAGTCTATATCATGGCTAAAACGTGATAAGGGTGGCACTCAGTGTAATTGCATAACTGGTAAATGTACAGTAGGTAACAGCATGGCGTACATGGTTGGACGTTCTAGAGCAGTAGATCACTAGCAAGTCCTACTTTGCTTACCAGCAGTGGGCTACAAAGCGGATTCTACTTTCATGAAAAAGAAAGCAGTAAAAACCCGCGTATAAGAACCTAATAATTTAAGGACCTATACAGGGTGAAATTAGGCATTTTAATACCCAGGTACAGTGTATATACGAACCTATTCAGCCTGGCAAAGAAAAATAGGTTCTTATAAAAAAATGGCCAAAATACTGGATTTTAATTGTTAGAAACTGTGAAATTTCTGAGAAATACCATGAAAATTACTCGTTTATCTCATATAGATGATTATCAAATAGATCTGTATGATGGTACTGGATTTATTATTGTTTAAAGAAAGAAAGCTTGGCATTTTGGCTTCCTAAAATACAAATGTTTAACCCTTATGACATACTAGTATACTACAGGCGTTCTCTGAATGGTATGACAATTCCTACAAATAAGAATCTACTAAGAACCTAATCAGCCAGAGTTCGGAAAAACCACCCCAAAAAATAAGAACCCATTCAGCCTAAACCCAAAGTTTCCTGGTTTTTATACGCGGGTTTTTAATGTAGTAGATATATCAGCAATACTTCCAGAAAAATGAGATTTGGTCATAAGAACAACTTTGCATTGCTCTGACTCGAGCCACTGTTCTAGTAAAGTACTTTACCAAATGTCTAATTCTAATAAATATGCAAGTATTTAAACATTCAGAAGGGGTTTAAGTTGTCATAAATAGATTGGTCTTGGCTATTTCAATGTTTCGTTAATGCTCGTTTGTGAAAATATTATGGTTAATCAAACAGCGAAAAGGTGGTAAACTGGAAAATGTATGAAAAGTTTTGGTGACGTATAGCGCAAAAGCCTTTCATTCTTTTACGTTTTCTCTGATAAAGGACCTTCCCCCAGAACGCCAACAAAACGTTTCACACATTTGGCAGTTTACCACGTTTTCGCTTTTGGATCTTGAATTTAATACGGCCAACGCAGCAGTTAAACTTTCTATTCGCTTACTTAAAACTTTTCTCATGTCAGGGTAGCTGTACCGCCGTAGTTTCTTAATTTCTTCCTCCTAAAACAAAACAAATAGCAAGACGTTTAGATATAATTACCTGCTTAAAAAGAAAACCGACCACCAAAACAAATATCAAGTAAATACACTTAAATAAAGTGAAATAATGATCTGTATGCATAAAATTCGTCCTAACAGTTTCTTCACTTGTAATTTTCTTTCAAAGTTGAGTCTCTAACTCCATGGGGGCTGCCTCTTAGTTTAAAATGACGAAACAAGGTGCTCGACTATAGTTTAAAACCAAAATCTATTCTTTATTGTTACTAAAGTATAACCATATCACTTGTCATTGATCAGTGATTATGAGTGGGTTTTCGAATGATAAAAATGGTACAATTAATGGACAAAAACAATAGAGGAATATGCGAGGCAACCGTGTTACGTTATCAAAAAACAAAATCGCAGCGTCCATGTGTTCAAAGGCTGCACTTTGGAAGGAAATTACAAGTAAAAGATATAGATAAGACAAATTTAATGAGCATAGATCACTACGTCACTCCGTCTAGATGTATTTCATTTTATTTGTTTTGATAGCAGTGGTTCCCTTTAAAGTAAGAAACCTCTAGAACAATCAACCCTATGAATCAAGATGCTATATCATAACCGCCACAATGTCTGTCTGTCTGTCCATCCGTCAGCCCGTCAGTTTGCCTGCATGTCCGTTTGTCCGTCCGTCCGTCCGTCCGTCTGTCCGTCCGTCCGTCCGTCTGTCTGTCACAAACGGTTACCTACTCAAAATATTGTTTACCTTATCAGCGGTTTCTGCAACTTTAAACGTCAGAGACGTCTCTCGAAAACGCAAATTTTCAGTGGGGACAAAACCATCCAAGAATATATTTATTCCTGCAAGAAATGCAAACTTGTGAGCACAGTACCAGCAGCCACTGGATCACACTCCGGTCAACTATTTTAAAAGGTTGTTAATACAGAGAAGTTAACCAACATTAAGCCTGATTTCCACTAGGTGAAATTTTTCGCGCAAAGCGAATTTTTCTTTGTCTCTCAAGCTTTCAACGAGTACTTATCAAAATTCTATTGAATTTGAACAATAAAACATCGCTTCGCGCAATTTCACATTTCGCCTAGTGAAAATCAGGTTTAAGCAAAAGGTTCAAAAATAAACAATGAAATGTTTGGATGTAAGCAAAACTCCTAACCGGACGTACTATAATTTTATCAAGCACTCTTGAAAATCTTTTCTAATAATCCAATGACGCCATTATACAAGTGGGCGGAATTTACTGACCTCTATAGAGGTGTTAGCAAAGATGAGATCTTGGGTTTCTTTTAAAAATCACAAATAAAATCAGTGTAACATATATTATTCAACTCAGTGGCAATGAATTGCACATACAGTATAATGGGAACATCAAATAGAGTGCAATGAGCAGGCTACAAAGGTTGGCACTGCACAATACAGGTAAATACCACTGACCTATAAATATAACTGGACTGCTTGCTCTCTGCCAAAATGCGTGACAAATTGAACGCCACGTCAGCTCACGAATAGTAGCACTTGCTCTCACGAGAACGACCATTGATAATTCTATTGATAATTTTGATGTTTTCGTACTGATCTCCGCAAAGCTTTCCACGCAAATAGAGACACCATATTTGTTAAGAAACAATTTAATATGGTATGCGACCGATCGACGCCAAAGCGGCAAAGGAAAACAAACAAGTCATAATCTACGAAGTGAAATTGCTTCATTTGGAGTTGGACTTGCAGACTGTACGACTATAGTATATACTGTACGTTCGCAAAACACCAGTCTATTATAAACTTAAACAGAAATTGGATGAGAGAAGAGGTAAAATAAATGACCAATTCTTTATATGTTTTTGTTTGGTTTCCTGTGCTACTTCAGTACATTAATTTTTACTTTATAATCTAATATTATATTGATATTACTGTAATTGTATATTTCAGTTGTCATGTTCATTCAAAGTAACAAATGTCCTGGATGACGCCAAATCATGTAAAGTAGTTATGTGAAGGTATGTTTATATACTTTCTAGAAAGAAAGAAGGAAAGTCTGTCTATGGTTCAGTTTAAAATGCTGAAGTTCTACCAAGTCAAAGGCGTGTGACATTCTGTTTATGTTTCTCGGGAAACGTATGTATTGATAGAGCGTTCACCAATTATTGTATTACATATCTTACCTTTTTAATAAATTGTTTTACAAAATATACAGTGTGTAATTTCGTGTGGGTAAACTACAATAAATAACTATGGGATTTTTGCGAGTGAGAAAAGCACGGGTGGGAAATTTATGAACAGCAAGAATCAGCGTTGTTATCGTTGACACGGTCAGTCGTCGTTCTCGTGGCAAGTGCGACTACTCGTCAGCTGACATGACGTTCAATTTGTCACGCTATTTTCAATATCAAAAACATAGGAGCAAGCAGTCCAGTTATATATTAGGTCAGTGGTAAATACACATTTGAAATTTCAGCAATATTGCCAAGTCATTACTGTCATTACGACATTAGTTTCACGAGTTATTTTTACGAACTGTATGTCCGCTTAGTTAAGTGAAACGCCCTGAACTTGCATGCTACATGTTTGCAAACGTTATTTGGTTTTATAGAATATTATTATAAAAAGGAGAATATTCCTCGCCTGTCTTTGTCTTTCGTAAAACGGAAAAACGAAAGATGGCAATTTTTTGCTTGTTGTTTTGGCAATTGTGTGCCGAACACCACTAGCCACCGTGCCTTCTACGTTTCGTGAATGAACTTGTAAGCATTAATTTGGTTGACGACAAACATAATGTATCATAATTTGGTTGCGTAATCAACCGTGGTTGCGTATCAACACTTCCCGCATGCGCCCTAAAAAGGCGGACAAAATTGTACGCGAGACTGACCTCTGTGCGTTGTCGTAACGTTAAACTCCCCACACTTTTCTATTGAACAGTTGACCTAATGACCGATAACTGCACATGCGAGATGATTCGGCTACATTGATTATGACGTCAAAAGTTGAGGTGGTTGGCTCACCATATTTGTTGACCCAACAGAAATTTCGTCTTTCTTTATACCAATAAATGAGAAACTCGTATTATCGTATGTGCGTTATTTCGTTCAAAATTGTTGGTTAAACCAACATAACCGCTAAAAGGTCACGCTAAGAGTGCGTGCAGGAGGGCCAAAATTCTTATCAAAACACGTCAATTTTTATATCCGGTGGCCGTCGTTGTTGATTTCTACACCTCCAACCCTATCATCTGTACTTAGCTAAACAACTTCCGAAATATTTACCGTCGAACTTTCTTTCCACGACTTGATTTTCTTGTTTTAATCCCGCCTTTTGCCTTATTTTGTAACCTTTTAACCTAATCTGTTGTTTATCCGTCAGGCAAAATACCTGCCGACCATGCAGATATGGAAAACGTCCCCATGTTGCAGTGTTGTCAGCTGTCATTAACAGACTTTGTAAAACTACATGTCTCGGGTGTTTATGAGTTTGATGTTTCAGATTTTGTCTGGGACCCAAACTGCAAAGCAATTGCAAAGTTGGCGATTTTTAGTTCACCAGAACCGCGGAGATACTCAAGTTTAGCGCCTTTACATCTGGCTACATTTGCCATTTATTTCAGCATAACAAACTTACAGTGTAGTTGCTATAGAGACACAGGTCAAAGTCCAAACTCTCACAAACAACAGAGCTTGTATAGTATGTAAAATGTTGTTAAATTACAGTAGAAGCCATCTTTGGAGTTTCCAACAAAAACCTTCAGGTTTATTTAGCAATTAAGTAGCTTGCTCCTACCTTCCCGAACACTGAAAGGCATAGTGACAACACCGTAAGCTCCAGGTACACCATAGAGACAACAAATGAAATCAGATAAATAATCCAGTACACTCAAGTCATGTTCCACGACAATAATATAGCTGAAAAATAAATCATACCTACATTACGATCTTATTTTAGGAAAGTACATCAATTATTCGGAAACAAAAGTCCAATTAATATTTTGGGTAACCTGTATCATACACTTGGCAGTTTACCCTCTTTTCGCTTTATGATCTTGTATTTAATGTTTAGATCCTGCCTACGCAGGATCGAAACTTTAATGTTAGTTACAAAAATGTACAATGACAAAAATGGGAATATATAATCATTAGTGCACACACGTAAAAATCTCACAGCTTGTAACAACACTGTTGACTCCACATGTCTGTAACAGCGTTGTTAACATGACAGAACTGCCAAAACATGTATACAT
>JAOBAZ010157879.1:0-10696 GCA_026546875.1 Pteroeides caledonicum | reverse complement strand
ATCTTGTCTATTACAAGTTTACCTACAAGGCACTTCACAAAATAGAGTTCACAAACAATCTGTTAACTTGAGCAATTATTAAAAGTACCTCAGCTTAAATCCAGTTTTAACAACAAACATTTGTACTTACTTCAGGAGATTTTAAATCACTACTTCAACTTCAAGAAACACCAAATCTTAATTTTAATTTCAAGTTATATTGTAGATCCTCGAAGAGAGATTAAATACTTGTAAATTTTTTTATAATCTTTTTATATAATTGCATGCTTCCTCTAATTTTTGTCCACAAGAAAAATGTTATGGGTGTTTAAGCTTATTAACAAATTTTTGCTCAATTTTAGATTTGCAAAAACTGGTGAAATATATATCCTTATTCTCCTCACAATTGGACATTGTGTTATAGTACATACACAATATTCATTTAAACTGGCCTTAAATGACAAATGTCTTTGGGGACACGAAATTCGATCTTTCAATGTGGGAACACTTGCTGAATGTTTTATTGCATGTATGGAAGATTGTCTTTGTTTAACATTTCAAGTGTTGAACCATACAGTATGTCAGTTACTTTCAACGACGCAGCTTTTGACTCCAGCTTCATTGCGAAATACCCTTGGATGTTCGTACTACGACATGTTGCTTGAGGTGAGAGAGAACCTAAGCTTATTGCAAGCTTCACTTGAACCATACAGTATATAAAGATAAAAGTTAGCCATGTCAAAATGATCATATTCACATTATATTCATATTAGACATATGATATTTATTTTGAGTTGTCAAAAAAGGTTTAGGTGTTGCGTATAGGTAGTATTAAGTACAAAATCAAAAAGCGAAAAGGTGGTAAACTGCCAAATATGTCAGAAGTTTTGCTAAAGTTTTGAGCGAAGGCCCTTCATCAAACTGAGCTTTGAAAATATGCTTTATTTTCTTTTATTTTCGAAAAAATTTTATAAAATCATAAATTTGATTCGGATGCGTTCACGAAACGCTTGTTTCTACCACGCAGGGTGGGTGTGCATCAACTTTTTTGTCTTTTCTTGTGGCCCTCTCCCTCTTCAACTTTACGAGTTCTTGTAGAATCAACAGTATTGCTTTAAAAAAATAGTTTGTAAGTGCCTTTCGCTGCTGTTACGCCAATTCTGCTTAAAACTGGACAAATTTAGCCGAACGAACTCGTACAAAATCAGTTCTTTTAACCGTGTGGTTGTAAGAACTGCTACATATTCAAATAAGTTAAGTTTTTTTTGTCAGAAAAGCAATAATATACAAAACAGACCTCTTTTAAGAAATAGTGATACTGATTTGAATCTTCCTAAGCCCAAAACAGAATTTCTTAAGAAAAGCCATGCTATGGAATAGTTTTAACAGAGAAGCTAAGCAGGCAACCTCTGTAGAATATATTTTTGATTATTCTTAAATATTCTTTTTGAATATAATTTTAATTTGTTGATTAAAATTTAATACTTGTGAACAAAGACTACAAAAAGACAACGACGACGACAAAGAAGACGACAAAGACAAGGACGAAAACGACGACGATAATGATGAACTACACACGCCGACCATGGTTGGCATGTACTAAGATACCGACCCATTGCGAACTGGATCATTTCACTACAGTGTTTCTCTGTCGATATGACTGGTATAAAATAATTTTCTTTGCCCTATATACAACCAATATTTTACCTTTTTTATATATTCTTAGAACGCTGACATACAATCTAATAGTTGCCATACCAAGTTACCTTGTTGTCATGGCACCAATCGTTGTCTAAATAATGGCACGTGTGAACTTGTCCATTCAAAGACACCTCACCTATTCACGTGCAAGTGTCCTCCTGGTTATTCAGGAAATCTTTGCCAAAATCCTGTCAAGTCTTGTCGAGGATATATCAACGGAAGTCGTGTCCCTGGAAAGTATAAAGTGTTTGGTGCGAACATGAAGTTGTTTGAAGTTTTTTGTGATTTTGATGCCAACTCGACCATGGCTTGGACCTTGGTTTTATCGTATCAGCTAGGGAACAAAGCGGTAGTAAACTATCCTTTCTCTACTAGTAAGCCTGTTTTTGAAGATGCTCCAGTTTGGGACTCCTATCGTCTTTCAAAATTAAGAATGCAGTTCATTCAACAAGATTCAAGTAAATGGCGCATGACATGTCGGTATGATACTGATGGTATAAACTATACGGATTATGTCAGAGGTTCTAATGACAAAATTGATATCCTTACAATTTCGACACTCGAGTGTAAACAAGTTGAATTCATTGATGTGCGCGGTTACAGTTGTGAAAAGTGTTCCGTTTGGCTTGGTCAGACCGGTATGCATTTACTTCAGGTTGATTCGTACTACTCTACATCTTTTTGTTCATTTATTTCAACAAATGCCTTTAGCTGCACCGACGCTGGTGAAGACAACTTCGGCGTCTTTGATTGCTCAAATCCATCTCACCGTTGTTCATCTTCTCCGACATCAACGTCGCAAACATGGTTTGGGGGAAATTAAGGTGTCTCGATACTCTCATTCAGTAGAAATTATTTGTTTTTTGCATAACTTGTTTTATAGCGAAAGTAGTCAAGGCAACATTGAGCAAAGTTTGAAGTAAAATACCTCGAAAACAAAGGACATACCATAAACATCCGAATATCAGCTCTGGGCTCATACAATTTCGTAAGCGGTTTTCTATGGACTTATACAGGGGGACTTATATACGGACAACATTTTTCATTCGGTGTACCATTTATTGAAAAAACTCAAAAGTTAAACTTAAAACAAATATAAAGAAACAGCTGGTATGTATATCTAATTATCAGTTTCATCGAAAGAGTTAATGGTACCAGATCTGGCCTCGTAAACATCGATAAGTTCATCGTCGTCTTCATCGCTATCACTGGATTTTTCCACATGAAATTCTGCCTTTGGCAAGGGCATCGTATAACATCTAATGGTGGTCTTATATTTCGGGGCTTATATTTCAGTGGGGGGTTATATTCGGGGGCTTATATTCGACGGGCTTATATGCGAGGGGGTTGTCTTCGGAGGTTTACGGTATGACCAATTTATAAAAGAAGTTATTAAACCCTTATGTCGTATTCTGAATTCACATACGATCACACTGAAATCACATGTGATTTACATGTTCTGAAATCACATGTGACTTCCCTTTGGCTTTCAATAACACTTTTTGGTTTAGATATCTACCGACAATAATTAGCATACATACATACATACATACACAACTAAGCAAAACTACAAAACACTGTACAAAAAGAAACACTACGGCCTTAAATACAAAAGGTGCGAAATTTATTTTGCTGAACGTTTATTCAAACTACAAAAGCCAGTCAGGGAGGTGGTGTTTTCTTACCATATTTGTATAGGTAATAGCATGGATTCGAGTGCAATTTGGAAAAAAACATGCACGAGTGAGTTTTTCAAAGGCTATCAAAATTGCACGAGTCCGAAGGACGAGTGCAATTTAAAGTCTTTGAAAAACTCAAGTGCATCTTTTTCCAAATTGCACGAGAATCCATGCTATTACTTTTTAA
Source organism: Pteroeides caledonicum (assembly GCA_026546875.1). Lineage (NCBI taxonomy): Eukaryota > Metazoa > Cnidaria > Anthozoa > Scleralcyonacea > Pennatulidae > Pteroeides > Pteroeides caledonicum. The sequence continues at coordinate 7,150 of JAOBAZ010157879.1, read as the reverse complement.
TAATATGCAAAATTAAGAGACACGTGCTACATAATTATATGATAAATAATTCATGCGCAGTCGCATGTTGCTTTCGAATCGTGTCAACGTTTCGAAAACTGTTTAAAAACTTTACATACATTTTATTATGTTTACACTTATGTTATTTTATTATACATTTTACATGTTCGAAAACTTTACATACATTTTTAGCCAAGGTAATATTTCACGCCTATGTACTAATGACCATTTGACAGGCCGTTTATAAATGTATACAATAACATTAACCATATAATAACTCCAGGCACCAAAAGGGCAGTCAATATCGCACGGCAAATTTCCAGATGATCTGAAAACATGGAAAAGGACTGGCACTAGTTGTCAAATAGAAATCCATTTTGCGATCAAAACAGCTAATTTTTTCTTGAAGTATACTTTACTTTGCTCCCAAATTGGTGACAGACTTATAATTTTGTTTAATAAACATAATTACTAAGTTTCAGCAAGTTTCATCAACGAAAAGCAAAGATATAAGTGATGAAAAACAACAAAATGGACTTCTATTTTCTCGCTAGTGCCAGGCCTTTTTTTCACGGTCAGATCAGCTAGTTAAGTTAGTCCTTGCTAAATTAAACATATTGCATTTCAGTGCAATAACCATTCATAACTTTTTTGAACAGGATGTTTAGTGAAACACCATAATATTTTCTCGGCGGCGACGTTTCATCTTACTGCGGATTTCTTTGAAGTTAGCTCAAACAAATGAACAAAAACCGACAATTCACATGTACGGGCAAAAACAAGCGGTCATCCAGCGATTTAACAAAAGGCGGATCCAACTGACACCGCTGTATACGTTTTTGTTGCTAACAAAAAAATGAAAGGTATATACTAGGCAATTTTCGCTACACTCTGAGTGTAGTCTCCCAACAATGTATTGTTTTCCTAATAAAAACAGTTTAGTGTTATCTAGAGTGAAATAACAACTAATGGTAAATAATAGGCAAAATAGCTTTTAATTACAAAATAAAACATACTCCGAAAAAAAACCATCTTAAAATATATTATCATATACTCAAAGTCGAGATAGTACTTTTGAAGCAATTTGATTGGTTACTCTAGCTTTTAATTACAAAATAAAACATACTCCGAAAAAAACCCATCTTAAAATATATTATCATATACTCAAAGTCGAGATAGTACTTTTGAAGCAATTTGATTGGTTACTCTAGCTCGGAGTATCCAACACTATTCCGAGTTTCAGTTAAAACAAAATGGCTGCCCATTTTGTTTCGGTTACCAAAGATGAAATTGAATAAATTAATGACTATACTGATATAAAATAATAGTTTAAACGGTATAAAACACCAGTATTCACCTCAGTGTCGGTGAATAGTGTCGGATATCTACCTCGACGCTGCGTGTCTCGGTAGATATTGTGAATAATTGTTAAATATTTAAGTAAAAATCAAGAAAGACACATTGATTCTAACTTAAATATTAAGTAAAAATCAAGAAAGACACATTGATTTTAACTTAAATATTAAGTTTATTTGAAGATGTTTTTTGGAGTATGTTTTGTTTCATATTTATCTAAATTGTCGGCTGGTAAAGGTTTCTAGCTTTTAATTAATGCCAACTAACTCCACTGAAATATGATCCGGAGTTAACCAGTGTTTCGATAATGGTATCATCACTGTGGCATCATGGGGTGCTTTCGATTGGAAAATCTGGATTTGGATTTTGAGATCCTGATTTTAGGATTTCCCAATAAAACGACGAATCCGAAAAAGGATTTCGACAACATAAATTCATGGATTTCCCAATCCAGATAATTTTCCCAATCGAAAGCACCCAATAAAGAATTATTGATTCAAGAAATCTAACATATATGTAAAAGAAAGCTTGTGTCACATGCACATTTCACTTAGGTTACTTTTCCATACATATTAGTTTTCCTAATGTGTTTATCCTAACTCGAAAATTCTTCTTTCTTAATTTACTATTTACCACGGTATGTTTTCCACAGAAAACCTCAATATCGAAACATGGCTTAACGCATGGTATCTTTGTTTTTTGTAAATCTCAGTCGAATCTCCGATCTCGGCCGTGATCAGTCACCACTAAAAGTTGAACACAGCAGTGTTGGGATTTCAATGAAAGTTAAGTTTTTCCCTGGGTAACTAAATAGACTTGCGTTACCGGTCTAGTGTGTAATTCTAGTAATATTGTGGTATCTCTACCAATGATTTGTGCTTAAATTGTATTATACTATCTACATCAATCGTCTGTTAATAAAACATTATGTCTCAAAAAATATATACATTGTTTTAACATTTTGCTTAGAATTTTCTCACACAATTCATCAAAAATCTGGCTTTTTCATATACCGCTAAGGGCGGCTTCAAAAGAAACCTTTCAACCGACGGCGGCATATAATCTATTGTTCGAAAATAATGAATTGTTGCTTTTGTCCTTTGTCGGCAAATAGTTTTGCCGAAAGTTCTACGAGGAAGGCAATATAAAAGAGAGAAACCTTCGTTCAACCGACATAACCTGCCATTGTTCGTGCAAAAAAGAGCAGTCCAGAAAGTTAAAAATGTCAGAAGAACACGCACTAGGTACAAGTTGTGGAAGTAAAGAAATCAACGTAGAAGACAAAGAAAACCTTCAGAAGCGTTGTATTCCCGAGAATTCCTACTGCCAACCCGTAGCCAACACTTCCACGAAAAAACGAAAGCGGTCAAAAGCCCCACCGGGTAAACCACCCTATTCCTACGTCGCTCTCATAACAATGGCAATTGAAAGTTCGCCAAATCGTAAAATGACCTTGGCAGAAATCCTCGAGCACATTTACCACAACTTTCCTTATTACAGAACATGTCCGTTGAAGTGGAGAAATGCTATCAGACATAACCTCACCATCAATGACTGCTTCGTGAAGCTCCCGCGAGACCCCCGCGATGAAAGAAAAGTGCACTTTTGGGCAGTGAATACCGCAAGTGAGATGAGGTTTAGTGAAAGAAGCTACCGACGTCGCATAAGACGCACACGTAACAAAAGCCTTGACGAAGTTCTCCCGATTGTGGTTGAAAGAGCGTACACTCCCAGTTACCACACTTCTCCATTACTTGTGCGACCTATCCCTTACTACCCAACAGTTCCGGTCATCACCAACACCTCCCCGGGTCCACGTCGAGGTTTCATGATCAGTGACATTCTCGCTCCACAAACACCCGAAGTTCTGACGTCTTCTCCTGTGATCCCGTATCATCCTGGAATGTTCTGGTCTTCCCCAGCTATCTATTCCATTCCAGGAAGAAAAAGTTATTGACGCTATCTAGTAAATTAACAATCATTATACCGTTATATTATATACGAGTGTACATAAATGTAGCATACATACCTAAACATTGTTGTTATCTTGACTTTATTATTCTGAACTAACAATTCTACTATACTAAAAAACATTCCACTCATATGACAAAGCGTCAGTGTTAAAAATTGTATATAAGTATTTTAAATGAATTATTAGAGTGTGTTACAGTAATATAGTTTATTATATAACAAGAGTGCCAAAGTTTCATGCGTCTGGTCATATAAATTAAAGAAAGTACTTACTATAAAGCGGGCCTATTATAGTTTGGGGTTTTAGCTTGTTTTGGGTCCGGTTTCAGTTATATCAAGTTATTTTGTGCGGCTTACGGTTAACTGAAATCCTTCCCATTCTTGGATAATTTAAAAATGTGGTTGCGGAGTTAAACCAAACCGCGCTTCGTTCCGCGTTCGTGAGATTCTCTTCTCTCCAATCTTGGAAACGTTCGTAGGCCCCAACATTAAATACGGAGATTTAGATATAAATACGACTACCGGTGGGCGATAAGCAGTATTGAATATTGCGTGATATTCAATACTGCATATCGTATTATTTAAAGCTTTTTAACTGCTATGGCTTCTAAATAGAGGGGGGCATTGGGGTTTTCGGTATTTCGTTATTTCGGTAATATGATTTTTTGAGAGCGGTATTTCGGTTTTTAGTCATGCGGTACGCGGTTTTGTGGTATTTTAGTACACGGTATTCGGTAAATTTGTCCTTATATTGACTTAATATTCTTTCTCGCCCTTGCCTTGCTCCTCGAGGACCCGAGGCATTACTCCGACCCCTTGTTTTGAAATCAAAATACGTTTAGGGTATTTTTGAATTTTGAGGACTTTGATATTTTTGAATTTTGAGGACTTTGAGGATATTGTGGACTTAGTTGGGATCGGAAACTTGACGATCATATTACCATTAGTATCATATATATTCACATGACGCGCAAAAAACTAACATTTATAACAAAATAACAAAAGCGGTTTTGGACGTTTCGGTATTCTGTTCATTTACAACGCGGTATTTCGGTTTTTGACGATGTTTTGTGCGGTATTACGGTTTTGTGTACCCCCCAATGCCACTTCTAAAATATGTTACTGCATATACTTCGGTTTACCGCGGTTATTGTTAAAAGAGAAATAAGTGTGCGGTTTACGTTCAAATTTTGAAAAACAGCGCGGTTTTTGGAGACGCGTACTCATGAAACTCTCCCAATTCTGGTGCGACACAATTGCCTGCTATTAAATTGCATTGTGTAACCTTGCAGAATGTTGCAAAACTTGATTGTATGATTAAAAATTGTATGTTACACTTCGCAATAATTAGCGTGGAACTTGTGTCGCAACAAAACGGAAGGATAAGTCGCGAGGCAAGTTGCATATAGTGAACAGCCCCTTAACTCAGCTTCGTCTTGTTAGCAAAAGCATGATGGCGGCCTGGCAATCGGGCCGGACATGGCTCCACAGCTAAATCGGGTGGTGGACAACATGGTGGGGCTCTAGGCACGGGATAGGTCTCCACACCAGAATACTTATGACATCCCAGGGTACGAGGTTGCTGCATGAACAAATTTCTCCAAGAGCGGCGCCCACAAGAAGTGATTGCACAACGCGCATAAGCAAATAGACAGTACACCCACATACAATTGCCTAGAGCGCCCATACCATAGATATAGTAGTACATAACCAATTGGCCGCCGATATCCTAAATATGAGCCATAAAGAAAGCGTTTGGATTTCTCCAAGTGTTTATAGGCCACATTCTTAATTACACCCAAGTTACACCCCTTTCATACCCAGACTGTCGCCACGTTTGTTACTCTGCCCAGTCCTCCGAAGCCCTCACACGAAACTATTTGGCAACGTTGTTTGAAAAGAGTCGATAGAAAACCTTTTTTCTTCAACAACGTGTTGCTTGAAAGTTTCGAAGAGACAAAATTATTATGGTAAGTTCTTTTATGGTGCTGTGATTTATTTAAATCACATAAGAATCAGCTACTAATTTCCATACTTTTATATTTCAGACCACGTACACAGATAAGGGGCCAAAGGTAGAGTGAATACGCAAAATAATAATAAACATCAAAGTCAAAAGTCCAACACTAAAAACCAAATGTTGTTTTATTTTGACCACAGGAAAATTAAATTGCTTTTTTATTATATGAAATTAAAGCGAAAAAATGTTTGTCGCAATATTTAAGAGCAAATTCATTTTTTGTGCAATATATAAATACACGCATTTTATTTTGTAATTATATTATAAACGTGCATTTTCTCACAACAAGAGTATTTAATATTCAGATAAAGTTTCAAGATAAAATTACGCAAGTGTGTTGTTTTTGACAAGACTAAATGAGTGATTTAAGGGAACGAGACAGCACAACTTGGTGAATTTCGACTTTTTAATACTGCGTTTTTACGTTCTAATATTTCTGTTGTATTTGGGTGTTTTCCGAATACTTATATCTGTTATTAACTTCCTTAGCCTGAAGTCGGACGATTTCTGTCTTTTGATCATTTGACGTTCTGGGTTGGAAACGCCAAACAAGTAAGTCAACCTATGTAATAGTGCAACAGTTGTACATATTGTATATTTTTTTACATATTTCCTTTTCAATAATTCATGCTTCTTTCCACTAGGCACCTCTTGACTTCATGCTTCTATGATCCCATATTTTAGTTTGTAAACAGTTATCCCAGGGTGGGGGTCCCTGGCTATTTGGGTATGATATAGTGATATATGGGGGATTTATTCAGTATTAATGTGTTCATCAATAATTATATTCAGTGTAGTCCATTAAACCAAATCAAAGCTAAGTATATTAGACCACTGAGATAATGGCATATTTAGTAATTTAGTGGGAGGCCATATAATGCAGCTATGCCGTTCTCTCGGACCATGTACTATTTTTTTTCTGTGGTCAAATACAAGGTATATAATTGGGTAACATCAACATGGTTTTTGCCAGTTAAAACACAAACAATTTTTGCACTGGTTACATTTATTGCCAATATACAATAAACAATTACTGAATGAGGTCGAGTAGGATATGAGGAATTAAGGCTGAGGTTTGTGTTACTGCCGAAGCCAAAGGCTCAGGCAGATAACACAAACCGAACCCTTAATAATTTCTTATATCCTACAAGAACTGAATTCAATAATTTTTTTATTATTTATTTTTTAGCACAATTTTTCATGTGTGTTTTTCAAGTGTGACTGATCTAGGTGTCCCAAATTGCATCATGTCTTTTTACATATATTTTAAAGTATATTATTATAACTGAATGGTGGACAAATTTCTTTGTTTGTACTAGACCTAAAACAAAACCCACACTGTACTGCTCAGAACTAACCTAGTACAACGTAATCTCAGAACATGTTTCTTATCTGTTCTGAAAATTGTTTCAAGAAGCTATTGGTACACATCCCAGAAGGTGTTCAGAACACATCCTGGAATGTGTCCATTAAATTTCCACCAAATTTCCCCAATGTATTCAGTATGCATCCACAACACGTCTCAGAACACATTCTGGATGAGATTGGAACATCAGGTCACTTCTGAGCAGTACCGTATATGCACTTCAATAAAGTACTTTGAATAAAACTTTTGAATAAAGTCAAGCTACAGATTTGACAGATTTGTTTCATGTTAGGGGGCATCATACTATTCCACTCGCTGGGGGTTCAAAATCATTGGGTATAAAGGATTGGAAACTGGATCCCGAGAAGTTGTGTCTTATGCTCTACGAAATAACAAGGTAAGACTTCATCCTATATATATATATATATATATATATA
>JAOBAZ010157767.1:0-18398 GCA_026546875.1 Pteroeides caledonicum | reverse complement strand
ATAAGTAGAATTTTTACCACTTTCAACTTCACAAAATTAAAGTTTTTTTAAAAATAGGATAAAATCGATTAATTAGTTAGAGTACAGCACTTCAAAAAAAAAGCACAAGAAAAAGCCTGATTGGAAATTGTTTTGCAAGGGGATATTTGTGCAGAAATATTAGAAAATGAAAGGCTTTTCAAATTTGGATGTTTTGCTGACACACGACTACCTCCTGGTTAAGACACGCCCAAAAATAGCATTTAATTTCCTCGGTTTGCATTGATAAAGGACCAGTTTGCTCGAAATTTCGCTGTAAGTTGCTCGATTATTCGAGAAAAGACGTGTGTAATGTGGTTTTAATTTTAAATTCCTTTTTGTTATTTATTTTCAAATTATCGTGTGTTTGTTTTTCTTATTCCCGTGGTTTGGTTACAGCCAACATGCAGGATTTTGAATACTTTTAAAATGGTTTAGAGTCAATTGGATAGTTGTTAGTTAATATTTTCTTTTAATATTTATAGGCCAATAAAGTGCCTTTCCTATGGAGTGTATAAGTAACGATGAAAGACAATTTTTTGATGTTATTTTTAAATATCCCAATGTTATGATAATGTTTTGACATCTTTGAAGCAGACTCCATTCTGTGTGAAAGCTTCGGCTAATTCGTCTTTAACAGTAAGCGCTCACGTTTTTCTTTTGCCGCCAATTACAAGGCCACCTGGAAGAAATCTGATAGATAAACACTAACTCAAATATTCAAGTTAGCGGGAAACATTTACTTAAATTATAGCTAGTGCACCCCTGCACCAGATGCTATCGCACAATTGTTGAGGGAGGTAAAAAAACCTTCAGAAGTTAACGACGGGAAAATAGAAACAAATAGTGCAGCATGCAAAAAAAGTCAGTAATTGTTTTGCGTGCGGATGAATACCTAGCGGGAGACAATGTTCAGTTCATTTCTGGTTTAAATGTCGAATTTTGGATATGTTAAATTCAAAATCAATTCAACAAAATTCGATTCTATTACCTCCTTCTTTCAATGTCAAATTCCGCATTTGCGTTAATCAGGCAGTTCGCTCAAATAAACACATGCCAATGGCAAACTTGAAAAAAGTAATTTGAAACTGTAACTGATTTAGACACATGCGGCAGAATTCAATGTCTGAAACAACGTCGTACGTTACTACAAGTTGCTGCGAAAGTCGCCTGATTTTGAATTGCGCTCGATTGTAAATCTATGCGCCGTGCTCAGTTGTTTCAGATGTTGAACTTTTTGTGTGCTCAGTTCAGTTATTTGAATTCGATGCATTTGGACTTTCAAATGGCTCTCACTTGGAAATATACTCCAGTTAATATTATTACGGCTTCGTTTAAATTAATTTAGTGAATTAAATGTAGTGAATTTACTGTATATTATGCCACGTGAAAATGTACTGCACCTACAATACTGCAAATTAGTGTATTAATGCACAATCCACCAACTGTATCCCATTATGATTGTCCGGTTCTTAGAAAAATGCCAAAGCCGAAAATGTCAATGAACGTCGTCTGATTGTTTTGCCCAATTGTTATAATTACCCTATTCTATGTTACTCGATATCTCACTAAAACGCGTTACTTAATGCCTAATGGTTGTTGAAAACAACGTCGTAAACTGTCGTAAAACGACAAAACAGGAAATGTGCAGCAATATGGTTATAGAGGATTAAAGTAAAAAATATACAATGTAATTGTTAAGACGGATATACAGTGCAAATAATAAATACCAATGAAGAAAGGAGTGGTAAATTTATATACGTTAAGACCGACATGCAGGGACCAAGTTTTCGAACCCTGTAACCCCTGCATGCATGGCTTTCCTTTTGGCATGAACAAAAAATAAAACAAAGATTCCATCAAAATTCCAGGCCGTATATAGATTAAATATCAGGAAAAAACTGATATCAGAAAAAAACTGCGCCTCACGCTTTCTCTTTAACATTTATTAGTCAGGCTGGAGCTCTTCTGTTCACAAATATCATCTGCAACCGTTAACGAGTGTAAAAAATTGAAAGTAGACCACAGCCGCCAAGCAATTTTCAAAACGCTTTTGCAGCTGAAGACAAGAGTTCTACCCTTCAAATGCCTGGCGTTAGCCAAAGTAAAATACTAAAAGGCAACTTTTGCCCTAGCGACTAATGGTTATATATATCTTATTGTTTAACTTTCCAAAGTCAAGAACGGATTTCCGGACAAATGTATAATGTTAAATATTTTGATAATTTGTTTCCGGACATTTGCCTTACAATTAGGTCGTTAAGAAAGCTTGTCTGCTTAAAGCGTCCTCGCCAGGTGTATTATGAATTTTCTGCAATTTACCCACTCCCCTTACCCACTGTCATTGTTTGGTGTTAAACGCCTAGTGGGTTTTGGAGTAAATAGGCAAACGCGCCGTGTATTGAAGGATTATAACCTAATGACACTGCAGCGGTGAATCGTCTTGGGACTCAGTTGGAAAATCTCTTGTGATACACTTATAATCAGTAATTCAAATTGAGGATAAATTATTGTTATAAGGAAATAAAATCATTGAAGTTTATGACCAACTTTACCATTGTTTTTTTTATAAAGAAAAGCATATTAAGATGTTAACTGCATGGCCAAAACCTCTATTACAAACGATCATATAATTACTATAATAGTGATTATTTTTTACTAATATGTATTAATGATTAATTTTTTCTAAAAAAATTACAGTATACTACGTTTATTAGCAATTAATTAGCTGTTGATATAACATTTTGCTAAAATGTAATTGTGTCTTTAATTTTTGACTCATAACGAGACTTTGAATTCCCTCTTGCCTAAGGAATACGTAATACGTATGACACTGAAAGGTAACATGATCTTCTAATCACGTGTGCTCATTTTTCCCGTAGCTTTATAAATTCAAGTTTATAACAAGATTGTGCAGTTAGCCTTCGCAGCTCCGTAGATTACTACGACATCACTAAGTGGGCATTGACAACTAAATGTAAGTGACCCAATCACGTTGTTAAAGTTTGTGCAGATATAACCTTATTAATGTAGTTAGGTGATTACAATAATACATGTATAAATTACTGTACAAATGTATAAATGTCAGTATTTACAAATATGCACTTTCATTAAATTCAATTAATCACGTTTTAACTGCACAGAAGTTGATAAGAAATTGAAAAATCTTGTCAGCGACGCTTTATCCACTCAAAACATGGTAAGAACGGCTTATGACTTCTGGTAGATGACAGGATATTATAATTAAAGCACATATGATAATGATATATATAGTAATGCGGTTGCAGCTAATTACATTGACACAACTTCATATTTACCCTCACCATTTTCACGTTACAAGGTTTTCGCCATTTTTCCAGCTGAGTCTAGCTTATATTTTACTTTCACCGTTGGTTATGTCCCAATCAATTTGGCGCGATCTTTTGATCAGTAGGAGGTTAATTTTTTACTGTTGTTGTGTCGAGCGCAAATGTCTATACACAAGCCTAGTCTTTATGCTCAAGTGTGTTTTGTTTAGTGTTTCTGTTTTGATATGTTTTGCGGCTAGGAACTTTATGAAAATAAGCTTTTACTTTTTACTTTTTGCCGTTTTTTATTCTTTTTTTAACTATGAAACCTAATACACATTTTGTCAGATTGCATTCCCACAGTTCAGACTACTTTGTATCACACAGTCACAGATAAGTTTGCACTTCAGAGGAAATGAAAGTATTTGATAAATTCCCTACGTCCCGCGGTGTGTATTGGTGGTTTATACATTGTTTATGTGGCGCGCGCAGGGTAATTATCGCGATATGCCATTGATTTATGTAGGGTCATAGCCAAAAGGCGTAAATTAAATGCGACGTTTTTTATGTTTTAAGAAAGTTAAGCTCAAGAGCTATTGACAGTAAACTCTGTGTTTGGTAAAATAGTCGTGCACGACGTTGATTCTTAGGAAAAACATTAACAACAAGTTTGTTACGAAAGAAATATTCATATTGTCTCGTTAAAAAATCAAGTAAAATTGCATGTGCCAGTCAATATTTTCTCCGTAGGAAAAACTCACAACTTTAATCTCTAGAAGAATTTTTTATGAGGTCGTGGTAGCTTTCACATATCTGTAGTTTCGCGATGCCTTTCGCGATGCCCTTCTGCACGTCAAATTGTCATCGGATAAAAAATGCGGTTGATTCCGGAAGAGGGTTTTATGCCCTTATACCATATTTCATCACGAACATTCTATATATTCAGTTGGCAGAAATCATAAACAATCCGATCAAAATTATCCTATTTTCATCAGAACAAAAAATGTCTCATTTAACACGCCTACGCAAGTAACACACGACTAAATGTGCTGCTACATTCTACTTGCTTGCTGGTTCTGTCGAAGACAAATCTATAATGCCTTTATCGTCCCATTTGCTGTTGTTTTTAAGGGAAAAGAACGGGTATAAGTATGTTGCAAAATCAATCTGCATTTACGAACGCAAAAAGAAACACATACAACGCCGATGTTTGACACGTTTCGGAAAAGGTTTTGGACCAGAAAGGTATCACAAATCGACGCGCTGAACCGTAGTTCTAGCTGTGAACAAAAATAAATAATGTTGCTAGCTGATGGCAGAAAAGGTGAACTCATTATCCCAAAAATGCACATGTTTATCGTGCTTCAAAAGCGCCCGACTTCATTTTATTCTATTCATTTTTGTTAATATGTTACAAATAAAAATAATAAATAGTATAAGCAGATTTACCGGTTGTTGTGTGCGACAACAATGTCAACCAATTACCAGTATAATAAATCTTAGACATGCAATTACGTACCCATGCAACAAGTTACATCAGGAACATATTGGTACTACCCATGGTCGGATCCAGCACTAGTGCACCTAATTTGCATATCACTGCTTAGCCAATTAAAATTTTATTTTGACCAACTTTTTGTTATGCAAACTAGGTGCACTAGTGCTGGATCCGACCATGCTACCATACCATAGCTTAAACCGGATGTGAATGCTGATGACACTTTCTTATGCGTCTTTGTGAATTCCATAATCATTCATGTTGCGGCCAACCAGGCATCTTGTTCTTCGCAGCGGTACCAAAGATAGCGCTGTGTTGCACCTTATTTCGATACATTTTATTACAGTTTTGACCGGGGATTTCGATCTGCCCGTAATAGTGAGGTTTCCGTACAAGCATGGCGTCCCCAAGGCAAAAATGCGCTCACTAATTGTATCGCGTTTCATGTGATGGTTATCTTAATTTTTTTGGCAATTCATTCCAGTTTTTCTGTTTAATTCACTTCGAAGTAGGCTTCCTAAAATATGTGCATTATAAAGACGCTCTCGAAAGAAGCATTTTTTTCAGTAGACTGTTTTTTTGCAATGTCACATTTTTTGGTTACCTAAAACGTAAAATTCGAAGATTTTCTCTTCATTTTCATAAATTATACATTGTGAAAAACTGCCTACAAAATTATAAAGCTTGCACAGTAAAAACGTGAGCAGATATTCTTTCTTAAGGTTCATGCTTTTAATAATGAATGGAAATCGGAAATTACCGTAAACTATTCGGCGTGACGTCATTTGTACCATTATTGCATAGCTAAATTGTGAAATATCATTTGCTACATGCTTCACGATGTCTTACTCGATTCCTTCGAGTGAATCGTCATACGTCATAAACAACACAAATCTCTAGCAGTTTGTTATCAATGATATGTCACCAATCATCTCACACTTTTCTCGGAATGTTTAGACCCGATGCTCGGATATGGCTCTTTAAACGCCTATATCTATTTGAATATACAAGTTCAGTCACAACCTTAATTACATGGTAATTTTTTGTCTGAAGTAAAGCTGTATGATACGTTTCAGGTGATCTTTGACCCTTTCCTTTTGGGCAAATGAATCTCCGCTAAAAACTACCTGTAATTTCTTTTGATCATAATTATTCGGCATTTTGTTATCTTCTTTTATTATCGTCAGTATTATTGTTGCACTAATTTGTAATGCACGTTAATTTATTATTATACTTTTACACATTACATTCCAACACTTTCTCAAAATCTATTGGAACCTCTGCAATTATATACAATAGCCCTATCATTTTCATTGTATCCTATAATGTTCACACTGAAGATGACATACATAATGTAGAAACATGCCCGTTTCAAAAAAATTGTTGTTACTATTGAGGTTTTGTTATCGCTAGTGCAAAACAGAAAACATGAAAATGTCAATCACGATTTTGCTAAAAGGGGGGAAGTATCTACTTGTCAGATTTCTGTACCTATGAGAAATTGTTATTCAAGAAACGTAAAATTGATTTGCCTCTTTTTTAAAAGATTGCCAAACACGTGGAGTCTATGAAAATTGTATGTTTACCGTTAACAAATGTTATCATGATATACTGTTGCCATAGGAAAACGATTTCTACAATCTGCTATAATTAAAAGAGTTTTACTGGTTACCAATAAATAACTATTTATCTTTCAGTCCCATAATCCCAGAATCATAATGATTCATCAATCATTTTATTGTGACAGACCAAATATATATGCAGTCTAATATTCTTTTTCCTAGTCAAATATTCAGTTACCACTAGGGTTTTGCGAAATTGCCCTGCAGAATGAAAACGGTACAGGGAAGCGACTAAATTTATTCATCGATTGTATTGGTCCTTGTAATAGTGGATAATAACCAAAGAGCGACGTTGGTGAACCAAGGCATGGAGTGATGCATTGACAGTACTAAAATATTTGCCAAATTTGATCCATATTTACGCCCTTGAGAGCTGCGAAGATGGAATAAGGAGGGCCAAAAATCAAGTTTGGCAGGTAATTTGGTAATACTATAGTGTTATCGTGTTTCCCAGGGGGGTGCTGTATTTCTTCCCGGTAAAGGGATTCCTAATAATCATTTAGACGGGTGTAAGCGTGTGACTTCCTCCCATATGTGTGAAGCTCCACAGTCTTTGCACGTAAATTAATATACAACGTGTGATCTCTATTACTGAAGAACGAGCGATAAAACTAAAATCAATAATTTGAGGATAGACAGATAAAAAAAAGTTTACAAAGTTCAATTTGAACTTGTGTGAAATTTTTTCCTGAAGGGCAGAGGAAACTAAACAAAGCGTTTGGGATCTGTGGTTGGCTTGGTTAATTACTAAAATATTTTTTCAAGGACAGCAGTAATACAACTACCACGACATTTTTCAAGGTAACCATTACTACAAAGGATGCGATTTAATTTTTCTAGTTCAACGTTAAAAATGGTACAAGTTGAACAAACTGTTATAAACAACGATTTAATGTATTATAATCTAGTTTATAAGAAAAAAGAATTAGAGAATCAAAGGAAGCCGGCAAAAATTAGGTTGCGGTAAATCTTAGTGGAAAACGAGTCACCGATACGGTTTTGTCAACGAAAGGCCAAGATTTGCTCATGATGCGTAGGTGAGAAATTAGTCTGCGTCCCAGCCGCCATTTTTGACGGGGTTCTCATAGCGGGTAACCTAGAGCAACGCTATAAATTTGTTGATTAACTTTTATGTTATTACCGTTAAATTTGAAAGTTTTTGAAAGGGGGGATTGGAAAAAAATGTTAAACTCATTAGAATTTTCAAAAACTTTTTTAATAGTCATGCTGATGGTTTTTTGAAAGTTATATGATATTAAACTAGTCATCAGCACATGTGGAAATCGAAAACAAATTGTAAGAATTATTTGCGTGACTACACAAAAATTACGAAATAGATAAATTACGGCTAGAATGATTAGTAGCAAGTCATTGATTGGGCGAAAATTTTTAGTTTGCGCATTTGCAAACTTTTTCAATTTTTGCTATAAACTAATGATTTGCAGTGGGAAACCCATATATCGAAAACTCTTTGCAAAAGTGTCAATAGCTGTGAATGCGTATAGTGGAAATCCATTGGAAATCAGTCAACCATATCAAGATTGCTGCATCGCTTTGCCACACGAGAGAAAAACCGTAAGCTTAGGTTTTCCTTGGTTTGCCCCGCATGCAAACTTTGTGTAAATTTATATCTATAGTTTGCAACAGGTTTACCTCACGAGCAAATTTGGCAACTCTGTTACTAAGTTTGGAATGACCGTTGGCCTGGCATCCAAATCTGGAGTAAATTTAATACCAAATTTTGATCGTACGTAATATGTAACCAATACATGCGAAATTGCAAAATTAGGCCTGCAAGAATTACGTACACGCCTCATGCAAACTTAAATTGAAATTTTGTTGTTAAATTTGCACCCAATTTGTTACACAGGTTTCGCCCCATATGAGACTGTAAGCAGATTACGTGATTTGTTAAAAGAATCGGCCGAATCTTAATAAAGAAGGATCTCATCAAAAAGCAAAGCTTGTGTTTAAAAATAAGCAATCAACTCAAACCATCGTGGAATTATTTTCGGTCGCCAACAATGAAACTTGAGTGAACGTGGTAGTAATAAAAATTGCTCAACAGAAAAATCTAAAAAAAACTTTTTTTAAATAAAAAAGGATGTTGTAAAACGAGTTGTTGGGGAGCGCGGTAGGTAGTGTAGTTTGGCGCACTGTCTGTCTGTCGCTCAAAAAGTTATAAGCCCGGTTGGTCAGGTTTACTATTTGGATGGGTGACCGCCTGGGAATAATCCCGTTCTTTTTTGGATCTTTAACCAAATGAGTAGAGTTTAGTTGATATGTCCTGTGCTTCAAGGTTTTCCTCCTCTGCTAAAAATTAACATCTTGAAATATTGTTCTTATAAAAACCACAATACATTCACAGGTTATGCGATGATTACAATCATTGTAATCATCGCATAACCTGTTGCACTAAATCACTCCTATCAGATGATTGGCCAACCACGTGTTCTTTGCGATATTAAATAAATGATTTCATTTTAGTGGAGGCAATTAGCATGCAACAATATTAACTTTGAATTTTAGGAAGACTACGGAATTTAAAACCAACGGTTTTTCTGTGTTACATATAACAAATGAGTGATCGGGTCAGACGCTCATTTGTTTAGGCACGGTACGTGTTTTCATTTTGACAAAAAAAACTAAAAATTAATCTGATTTGGATCTATGATCCGTTGACCCGATGGCCTCATTTCGTTTTTACGTCTAGCTCACAGAGATACCGCTGGCTTTTTTAATAGGCAAGAGGATAAACGATGACAGTTATGGCCGGAAAGCGACTGGTGTTGTATTGCAACTGTCCAGGATTTGATCAGCTATTCTATTGCTATCTATTTGTCGATATGACAGATAAAAAAGTGCAAATGCCGCAAGTGCAAATCGAAGGTTTGAGCTCACTGATAAAAAGAGTTTAGCGAAATAAAAGTTTATAAAAAATATACGCGTTGTTTATTCCCCTGAGAGAAACAACGTTTTTCCTTCTGGATTTCTGGATTCTTATAAAGGTGTAATCTAAGAAGAGTGGGAATTTAATATCTAAATGAGACATAACGAAATAGTGTGATGGTCGAATGTTTTAGTCTGAGTAAATTATGTCCATCAATGTTAAGCATCGTATATCGCAATTGATGTCACTGTCCGCCTTTTCTCACAATTCTTACAGGCTTAAAATAGTTCATTTATACTAATTTGAAAGTCAGTTTAGGTTTCTATTTTGTAGTATTAATATAGTAACCGTGTAGAACGCTATTCTAATATGTATGTCTATGTATTACTATCGTAATCGATTGCAAATTGTCACTAACTGCCGATATTTTTGCACATAACCCAACGTTTGATTAAGTTCACGGTATAATTAAACAAGGTATCCAATATAAATTGGGTGTTTTGTGTACAATTGCAGTGTTTGGTTGTCGTTTTTCCATTGTTTTTTAATTTTTTCCTTAAAAATGGCGTATTAAGGCATAGATACAAATTTGTCCGGATATGCTCTTTAATAGTAATCACTTTACTGTTGTTAATTTTACTGCGTTACTTTAGAATTTACTGTTTCGTGTGGAATAATAGTCATTGATCTCCCGTACTAAACTTACTATTTGTAGGAATACCGTATATGTAAATAGGCAATATGGGACCTATCCACAAAGACTTGGTTGATTCATTTACAAATCTCTCGAAAAATGTTCAATGCGTAGTCTTAAATGTTGCCCATGTACAAGTACTTTATAAGTGTACAAGTATCTTGTACATACTAATTTTTTTCCCAACAATTTCTTGCTCACTCCACTTAAACATGTTACTAGGCATGAAATAGCAAAATAGAACTTATCTTGCGACGAAACCAATATGATTGCCAGTGGGTGGTTGGGTCATTCTATAGCATATATTTCGTGCAATCCAGTTTGTATTATACTTAGATCTATGAATATAACACATGGTGGGCTCATGATATACACCTGACATATTTTGAATTCATTCAGGGGCACATCATCACGATATTTCTGATCACTCTTCTTAATGTACCGAGAATACCATAGAGGTACAATGTTGAAATAGAGTTAAAGTAAACAAATCGATCATTTTACCACGTTATTACAGTTGCTTGGTGAAATATTTGGTTAAATACAACAAAAGTATGAAAGCAGCTGAAAGAAAAAGCTAGAGTACTTGCAGAGTAGTAGGTACAATGTCGACGATTGCTAAAGGGATCGACTGTTTATTCCCTCAATACACAAACAAACAAAATTCATCTTTGAGCTACACCAAAGTGTTTCTCAATAATGTATATGTAACATATGAGATCCCTTTAACGTATACATTTTTAACAAACATCCCTCAATTAACCTTTTGCAAGCATTGCAAAAATAATTGATAAATATTAATCGGTCAAAAGGTTAACCCTTAAGTAAATTACAAGGGATTTTTATTTGATTTATATTCTTACTGGTCAGGTTTACGAGCTGTTTCCATAGTAGGTATCGTTGTCTGGTGTTTAAATGAATTTAATATGTTACCGTATTGCAACGCTGACCTATAATGGGTTAAGGCAGATAGTGTTTAAGGTGATAGACCTTAAGGGAGAAATTAAGTTTAACCCGTTATTGGCAGTAGCGTAGCCAGCCCGATAATTTAGTCATGTTATGCAAATATTTCCATGTTGAACAACGGTAAAAACAATGAATTTCTAAAGAAATGAAAAATGGGAATGATTTGAAATTTGCATAGTATGACCAACCTTGCGGGCTGGCTACGCCTCTGGTTATTGGTTTTCCTTGACAAGCTAAATAAATCTGGCGTGATTGAGAGCACAATCTATAATTCACCACATAACAATCCGGCCAAATAATGTGTTAGGCAAATAAACTTTAACCCACTACTATACTATAAAAAGGTTGCTGCAGCTGGCCTTGGCCAGTATAATGTTTTTTGTTGGACAGTTGTCAGGGTCGTTAGATACTGGCGTAAGAGTAAATTTCATAAGTTTATAAAGTCACCATGCATCACCATGGTAATACCAGATGGCGCTTATTGATCGGTTGAATTGCGATTTACTAAATCAATTTAAATAAATGAATAAATGAATTTTTAAAGAATTTGTGAAAAGTCCTGCCTTAATTGATGAATTGATGTTGGTTTTGTTTTCATTACCCTCGCTATATTTATACCGCTATGGGTTAGCTTTTTTACGACAATTAAGCTGAAAGAACTGTTTGTTGATAAAGCCTTACATCCGATAAAGAAATCGAATTACTTTCAGTAAGAGATGTTTTAGGGAAACATTTTCTCAAATACCTTCTACTGAGCGGCTGTTTACATAACTCCGCTTAGCCGCGATGAAATGAGGAGTGAGATCGGTTTGACGTATTGAAATAAGTCTTAGGATTTTGAGTAGTCTTATGATCATAAAAACAAATTTTCGCCAAGAAAGTAATTTTTTAAATTTGTTTATCTTGATCGGCACCATGGTTAATACCGCTTCTCTTTCTATCTGTCTTTGCTTGAAATTTTTTTTAATATTTGAACTCTCGGCATGTTGTTGAAATGAATGTGTATACCAGGCAAGCCTATATTGCAACAAATTAATTGTACGGAGTATGGGTGTCTTTTTGATTGATATACGTTATATTTCACGGTTTTTTGACTAACGTTTGCAATTATTCAAGTATTCGATAGATGTTTAAAAACAAATGATCCATGTATGACTCTTTCGACGTAAACTAAATTTACTATATTTATACTGGACGCTCTAGTTGTTTAACTAAACTGTTCTCTCTAGAGGTGAGAGGTGTTTATCCAGTGAGGGATAGTCTCCAATGAGAGATAGTGAGAGCCATTCCTCATGGAAGGCCAGAGAGGTCCAGTGTTACAACAGGAAGAAACCGAAGTTCCCGGAGAAAACCTGGGACATTTGGTAGAGTCAAACTGAAAGCACTCTTCCCACATGTGACTGAGGTGATATTTTTAATCAGATAACAGTTCAGTACAAGAATCCTAGCGATGGAGGTGGAAGGCAAGGGAACTGACCATTATCCCACCACGCCCCTTTCACCTTTTCAAGCCAGTTAGTGTATGCATGCCAGAGGACAGATTCTGTAATTTGTAAAAAACATTTCATTTCATAAGGAGAAATTTTTCATTACTGTATGCTATCAGTTAAAGCTTAACCATGGGTATTTAAAGTAGTTATGAACTACTTTAAATACGAAAGTGTTTTTTTGTAACGCGAAATTCTTTCAAACTTTGTACGAAGTTTAAAATGATACATAAACGAAGTTGTGAGTTTTATCTCCTTATCGCTTTCTAAACGTAATCGACAGCCATAGCAACGTACCTAGCAACAACATCTTCATGACGTTACAATGAGAATCCAGGGTTTATACGAAAACAGCCCTGTTTTGCTCTTTTCGACATACTTTTACAAAATGCTATCGTGTGTAGTCGATGCAGTGTATTGTGGTAAAACCAAAAAACAGCTTAGATCTCGTTGTCACGTCGTACATCGAGTTTTTATACGTTTTAGTGACGCAAAAACTGCCAGGTTAAATCAGTTAATTTTTTGTCTGGATAATACGAAGCCAACATTCTTTTGGCATCCAGGTGAGGACCTGTACTTAAACGTGGAAATACTCTTCATAAGCGCTTTAACACGGCGTTTTTTGCATACTTTATACACATCAAGAAATATGTTGCCGATTTTGAACGTTAACCTCTTCGTGAACTTTTAAGTAAAATACACGTGTAATATATCAAAATCTAAGTTAGTTTTCCCTGTGCCTGATTAAAGTTATTTCAGTTTAATGGTCTTACTCGTTTAGAAGTTATTTAAATCAAACTGGAGTACCTTTTTGGTACATCTAGTACGTCATGGATGATTTTGATGCTCTTTCCAAATCTTAGCCTACTTCGATTCCATTTGTAGCCACATGAGATAGCCATCCGCGACAAGCGACACTTGCTTTTATAATTTTAATTTTTTACCCTTTCCCTTTCTACAACGTCTGGTTATTGCACAATTCTAGCGTATTTCCATTTTTTTGTAAATCAACGATTGTTCTGATTCTTTTCATATTCTTTATTGACATTTCTCGATATTCAGGCATTTATATATGTGGAACAAAACATTCGATTTGAATTTCGTTGACTGAAAGAGTTTTTGTGAGGACGTTATTTTTGCCCATAGAGACTGACTCCTAAGATCTATGTTACCTCATTATAGGTGTACTTTTTTACTGACGAGAGTCATTTCTTATCAGCAAGTAATGACTAGAGGAGTCACGATTACCCGGGACTGGCGATTAGTCGTAATAGTAACAATGTTAGAGGAATTCTTACACCAGAATGCCCAACTCGTGGCATGCTAAACCATTCTCCACGTACCATCTTTTGGATATGTGCTGAATTCTGTTGGCAGACGATTGTTGACAAGCAAAATTGAAAATTGGTCAATAAAACCAAATGTTGTAACGTTTACAGTTTCAGCTAAGGCCCATTATCAAACTGTGAAGTGAACAAATGTTTTCGATTATTACACCTGAGGTATATATAATTAATACCATTACTAAAATAAATTATAAACTCATAACATATTGCTCTACCTCATTGTCTAGACAGTGTAACAGGCTTTTCTTTAAGATTTATCTGCTCATTGGAAGCTCGTTACTTTCTTTTGATCAAATGTAATTGCAATAATTGTAAAAACATGGTTTAGAAAGGCCTCAACGAGATTTACTAAGAAATAAATAAATAATGAAATAATTCTGGTTAACAAACTCGGTTGACAAATAACGGTTGGAGATTTTGATTGTGTAAGGGAAAACTTAATATATTTTCCATGCAAAATTTCATCCATACATGTGAGTTTATGACTAGCTATTACATTTAGCTTGACGTTCATTGCTTTGCAAGTGCAAACTTTCTCAACAACTGTACTCGAAAACATGAACTGAACTTTTTGATTCCATGCAGTTTGTTATTCAGGAACTTTCGTTATAAACATAAAAGAAGTGAAAACGGAAGGAACCCATGAACATTCACAATTTAACAAAGTAATTAAGTTTAAACGCTGTCGTGATATGACAGCTTGACTTTTTTTATACCAATTAGTATTGTTTTTGCTTTTACCTCGCCTTCAACTAGCTACCAGTTATACGAAACCGTGAGAAGAAATTTTCCTATTTCATAACCCCAATATAAAGTACCTTCTTTAACGAAATTAATGTATGTTTCTGAGAAATCTGGTATATGAGGTAACAACATTTTGTCCACTTTTCAGAAACGCTAAAATTTGAAAGATATTGGTTATTTGATTTCATTTAAGTTTGCAAAAGGTTAATTGAGCCCTTGCATGATGCGGCCTAAAATAGGGTTTCATAAAGTTTTAACTGTTAACGTCTGTAGATTACTACAAAATAGTTTGGTCTTGTAATAAACTCTTGTATGGTTATTGAATGAATTTTGGATACATTGTTTATTTAACTTGATTATCATATGTTTTTGAATTAGCTGTTTTCTACAACGAACCGTTTTCATAACGAGCGCCATCTGTTTTGCAATGTCGATGTCTTGAAAGAGTTTCTTCGGCTTTCTGAAGGTCACGTCGGTATTATAATCTAACAATGAGCCAACAGCAGTCGGAGGTAACGAATGGGCTTCTCTTTTATTGACCAATACATAATCAACGGCGGTGGGCGCCACTCCGGAGCCATGAAAAGATCAAGACATAAACTAATAACACATCTAAAATATTTTAAAAAACTATCTATAAAAACCGTACATTTAAAAACCCGGAGGCATAGAGATATTTAGTTTATACGTCCAAAGGGTTGCCTTGTTTATTGTGGATTTATTGCGGCGTCGTAAGCAGGGGGGCTTTGGGGAGCACAACATGTTCAGGCTCCGACTTTTTAACAAAGGCGGTAATAATGGAACATTGTTTTAGTGGTAATAAAACATTTCAATAAATCCCTCCCTGTTACGAACATGACCTTTTCTTATAACCGCTTGCCGGAAATACGATAAAATGTCGATAACTAGTATTTATTATATGACTGGTATATAGTTCGATCGGTCCATCCACTAAAATCAAGCATTCTGATTGGTTCCTGAGCGGTCGGTAACCAACAGTACGGACCGGCCAGGTTCGGCGGCAGGAATTTTTGATCGTCTTTAGTCATATAATAAATAGTTTATTGACTGAGCTTGTTCGGTCCGTACAGGAGGATACTGGACTTTTTTTTTTCGCTTGTATGATAAACAAAAATATTGAGGAAAATGATATAAAATTAAAATTAAATAACTAGGAAATGTACTCAAACGATAGTGAACATAGTGAAAGTGAATTTTACTACGAGGTTAAGAGGAAATTAAGAATGAAAACGTAGTTTTAAACAACCACAGCAGAAATGTTCAGAATTACTTTGGTGTGAGTTGCTAAAAAATAGATACTTTATTTACCGTTCAGGTCTGGCCGCAGTGAAAATATATTTTCCCTCAGCCTCGGGAAAATATATCACCAGCACGGCCCTCCCAAACGGTAAAAATATATATAATACATATATATAAATAAATACATACATACATATATATATATATATATATTCGTAATCAATGTCATTAATTTAGCCAATGCACGGCTAAATTAATGACGGCATATAGCGGAATTATGTCTGATTTGTTTATTATAATTACTAAATATCTGACACTGACGTGGTTTTTTGTTAGTAAAAGAATATAAATCCGAGTTTCATTGAGAACTTTACAACTAATGTAAATCTTTATATACGGGCCACGCATTACGGAGACTCGTTCGGTACCCAAGCAGCTCCATGATCCGCCATGTTTGGCTTCACTTATCGAGCCGGAGCGAGAGATCCATGTATTATTTATTATATACAGTTCAGTGCTACAAACACAAATATAAACCCATAAACCTATATTGTGTATTTTTATTGTTTAATTAATTCGATAAATCTGACAACGATTTCCCTATTAGATCTTTTCCTAGCTATTCCAGATATTCTAGATATTCGTAAATTATTAGATATTAGTTAAATATGTGAACAGAAGAAAACCAATGGGATTGCAGAACAGTTTATATCAAATGAACACCAATGTACATAAAAATGTACATGTTTTAATGTTCATTCTTGTTTTTGTTTCTTTGATTTCAAATGTTTTGGATAAAAAATCAGTTGAATTGCAAAAGCAGACTTGCGTGAATTGATTTTGCTAAAACTTTTCCACATCTACATTGGAAACATTGAAGGAAACACTGAAATGACAGAGATAAAGCTTTCGGGAACTATGTATTAGGTACACCGGTGTGAAAATTCTTTTTCATGCGTGCGGCAATGAAGCAAATAAATAATAAAACTAAACCGACAGATAAAACATATTTTAATATACAGCTGCAATGTTTCCCATGACATCGTAAGTAAGGGTGATATGAAATACTGGTTTCTATAATATGCTGCGTTTTCGTTTTTTGGTCGTAATTCTTAAAACAATAACTGATTGCTTCTATATAAAGGATATACAACGACTTCGTCCTGCACAAGTTTGCATAAATGTTAAGTTTATATAAATGACTGCGTTGAGAGCAAATAAGGGTTATCTGTTGAACAATTTATGCTTTTGCAGAATTTCATAAATAAACATTCAATTAATCATCTGTGAAGAAATTACCGACTACACAATCGCAGTCTGTGAATGAATATTTCGAGAAAATGTCTCCATCCAATTCGTTAGCCAACTTTCCACAAACCAGCATTTCAATCGAGACTCCAGTCACATCAATATTATATAACCATAAAATGTCTCGTGACTTCAAAATGGTGTTTTTGCGTTTTGCGCACTTTCTTTGCACAACACTGTTTTTTATCCACGCGGAGTCCAAGAGTTTTATCGATTTTAAGACTGGACAGGCTGCATGGCAGGCGTCATAAACAATCACCGTTAAAAACAACTACTTACTAGTTTACTTTCTGATTATATTTCTTAAAAGCAAAGTAAAAACAAAGTGTTTTTGGAATAAAATACAGCACATAAAAGACGAACACGAACCAAATTTATACAACAATTCAAATGTGTAGAGCAACCATACGTAACTTTTTAAAGAGTTTTGCAATATTTTCGTCCCCAGGGATCCGATCGAGAATACAGATTAAACAGAAATTCCCATTTAAACGCAAGCCGTATTCCGTCCTGTCGGGCAGTCTCGCTTAAGCCTAGTTCAGACAGCGAATTTTTCATGTGCCGAATCTAATGCAAATTAACCAAAACACAGAAGTTTGCTCATTAACACTAGATTCGGCGCATGAAAAGTTCGACGTCTGAACTAGGCCTTACCCACCTCACATTACTGTTTTATACGAGAGTATAAAACAATGCTTTGAAAACCAGAAATTGTAAAAAAATGTGCATGTCTGTGACTAAATGGCTTCCCAAACAACGTTGGTTACCAGCGTAATTTTGCTAAAACGTGCCGTCTGCTATAGGAAATTAATATGCAAATTAAAAAAAAATTGTAGATGCAAATCTTAGATGCAAAAATCATATATCTTGGACATCAGTTTTCTGGCAATCTTTTGAAAAGATTGGTTTGGACACGAAATTTAGTTTATTCTCCTAGTAAAATAAAAATATCTGGGATCTGGAATATGTTTTCAGTTTTCAACAAAATTTAAAACTTCTCCAAATCAGGGTTTTCAAAGCAGTTTATAGCAGCAGTTGCACTGCCAGAAGTAAACGTTACTATTAATTGTTTTTCCTTTTATTTTGTTTTAGACCAAATGTGTCGGTTTACATGGAGTACTCCTCATTAGAAAGTGTTGTTAACATAAAATCTGAACTGATACACCTCTACAACACTGATATACTACGCAAAATGTTGCAACGTTGTTGTAACGCATTTTGTGGACACCGTAATCAGTTTGTAGAATATATATCTTATGTTAACGTTTTAATACACAA
>JAOBAZ010157545.1:0-10699 GCA_026546875.1 Pteroeides caledonicum | reverse complement strand
ATTTAGATATAAACGAATGTAGTGGATCTTGTCAACCTTGTCATGACTTGGCACGTTGTGGTAACTTCCCTGGCACCTATACATGTACTTGTTTACCAGGATTCTCTGGTGATGGTGTGGATTCATGTTCCAGTAAGATTTACTTTTAATGTTGACCTCTTTCCATTTTAGACAGAAACAGTGAGCTTGATACTTTCTTTATATAACTGGAGGGAGATCTTTGGATTACCGAGTGACGCCAATTTATAATTGTAGTACGACATTTCCAGTCCTTTTGCTCGGCCTTCCACGTACTAAACAGCGCAAAAGACCGAGCAAAAGGACTGGAAATATTACACTTATAAACTTAGCGTCACTTACCGGTAGTGCGAAATTCCTCGAGATCTCCCTCCAGTTATATATATGTTATTTTATCCTGATAAAGAGCTAAGTTGGTGTGATGTATTTTCTTGTATTTTTTCTTGAACGTTAAAGTAAATGATTTTAAGTTTTTCGAAAAACATTTAAGTTTTTAAAACCGTTTTGTAGATATAAACGAGTGTGCTGCTACTCCGAGCGTGTGTCCTGCCTCCTCAACTTGCGAGGATACAGTTGGATCCTTCAGATGTTCCTGTCTTCCAGGATACACGTTCAACGGACAAGTATGTCAAGGTAAATGATTTGGACCACCTTATTTGTCTTTTATTACCCGTTTTAGCTATGTTAGATTTATCTTTTGTTAGTTTATTAATTTTGGTGAACTTTATTTTAGATATCGACGAATGTCTTATTAAACCATGTGGCGCTGGGTTAACCTGTCTGAATACAATAGGCTCATACAAATGCTTCGGTAACAAAACTATTTTTGTTAACTTTCTACCGAATATTCGTAAAGGAGTATCTTGCTTCAAGGACTTTGGAAGTGTATTTTTTTATCAACGCAAATAAAGCAATTGTTAAAACTTTTTAAAAATTGACTTTGCAGATGTATTGTATCTCCCTTTGTTTTCGACTATATTAAGACGACAATTTGTGCAATCGATGACCGGTAAACAAGAAATGATAAAGCAATAATCAACCATATTTAAAAGTGATTTTGTAATACACCCTGCGATAAAAATACCATGTGACTCCGGTTATTTCGTCACACCACTTCCGTGAATATTCAAGATGGCGGGCCTTTTCAAATTTTTAACAACTTCGAAGTGAAATATCTCCAAAACAAAGCGAGATGAATAAACAATAAACCGGTAAAAAATATAAGTAAGTAAATATCTGAAAAAAATTTCTTCCATTGTCTTTTAAGTTAGTGTTATATAATTTATGATAGTTTATGCAACATAATTAATGCAGTGGTAGATTTCATAAATAATTAATACATATGCAACATAATTAATGCAGTGGTAAGTACATGCAACATAATTAATGCAGTGGTAAGTAAATTCGCTATATTAAATAATTGGAACAATTAATTAATTTGCTTTGAATGTAATGAATAAAATTGCATGATAAATTAATGACATAAGAAATGATATATAGTACTCAATAGGATAAGAGGGATACGTTTGTATCTCCAGGAGAGTTTGCTTCTCCGCTTCTGTTCACATTTTTTATTATTACTTAAATATTTTTTGTAATTATATATATATATATATATATATATTTATATATCCATCCAAACTGTTGTCCTTAGGTCAGTGTCAACAAGCAATGGACATCGCTTTTGCGGTTGACACATCGGGATCTATCTTGGTTGAACAATTCAATCTTGTCAAAGAGTTTTTAAAAGATTATGTCTTGGAACATGATGTTGGTAAAGATGCAACCCATTTTGCTGCAATTTCGTTCAGTACTACCCCAGTTATTTCATTTGATTTCAATACCTTAAAAGAACCAAATATAACAGCTCAACACGTAGAACAGCTGATAGAAGAAAAATTACATTACACGGGCGGAGAAACTAATATCGATAAAGCTCTTGAACTGGCAGAATCAGACATCTTTAGTAGCAAAGGTGGTTACAGAAGCGATTTTAATATTCCAAAGGTAAGTTTCTTAATTAGAACTTTCTCCAATTTATCTGGTAATCAAACTATTTAGGAGACACGTGCTGGGGAGGCCATTAGGGGCTGGGTTTGGTTTACTTAAGAACCGAGTCGCGTGCCGACAATGCACAATGTTAGGAAAATACGAGAAGTTTGTAAAAGACGAGACGTAACCAAGTGTTTTACACGCTTCTAGAGTATTCTTCCGTGCGTACAAATGCACAGAAGAATACTCAAGACTGGTGAATACTCAGGCCAAGGTGACTATAAGTTAGCATCTACCTCGGCTGCGCCACGATAAATGTTCACTTATAATCACCTCGACTTTGGTGAATAATTGCCATATATGGGATATACGGGACAACCAATTAAATTGTGTAAAAAGCACTGCTGGTTTCCGATTTTAAGTAAATGCTAAAAGCAGTTAAACACTATTTATCTTTGTGTTACTGCATATGTAACAGGAAATATTTTGTATCGGTGGGTTGTTTTAAATCTATTTATGTTTTTGTTATTTTTAGACACTTATTGTCATTACTGATGGTCAGCAGTCAGCTGGAAATACGACATCTCTGAAAGTGCTATCAGGAAATCTAAGAAAGAAAGGAGTAATTGTTATAGGTCTTGGAATTGGCAATGTTGTTTCTATAGCAGAATTAATAGAAATTGCACAAGGTGTTAAAGAAAATGCTCTGCTCGTTGATGGTTTTAACCAGTTGAAAAACAAAACAGATACTTTATTGATGCGGTCCTGTCAAGGTAGTTACTAATTAGCAACCAATTAGTGACCACTCTCTTTATTTGTTCTAACTGAAAAAAAATATTACATTACAGGCGTCAACGAGTGTGATTTGTATGATTTCTGTCACGCTGATGCAATGTGTGTGGACACAAAGGAGTCTTACATGTGTGCTTGCAAATCTGGTTACTCTGGCGACGGAAAAACGTGCATTAGTAAGTGGTTTTCCGGAATTATAAGTAACTACCTCCTGTCTAACTTTTGTTTTAATTGTTCAGTGCAATAACTACAAGTAATAGCGCGACATTTAAGCTTTTTAGTGGTTAAATGGAAAGCTAGGAGAGGTTCAATAAAAAGACCCAGGGCAAAGGGCAAGGGACTACTACCATTTCGCGCGATCGAAATGTACTTACCATGATGTCAATTTGTAAGATTGTGGTTTCTAACGGATTAAATAATTCGTTCGTTCGTTCGTTCGTTCGTTCGTTCATCCGTTGGTTGGTTCGTTTGTTTGATTGTTTGTTCGTTTGTTTGTTTGTTAGCTCATTATTTATTTGTTTTGTTTACCAATTTATTTTGTTTTATTAGACATAAATGAATGTACAACGACAAATCCTTGTCAAGATGGTTCAGTTTGTATGGACAAAAAAGGTTCATATGAATGCAAGTGTGATACTGGAAAACAATATAACTACGAAAGCCATACTTGTGTTGGTACGTTCCAAGTTCCTTTGCAGTTTGCATACCTACTCAGCAAATTTTATTATGCGGACGACCAGTAGAAAATGGAATAATATATTTTGAGTTGATCTTTCATTACCAATCGTTGTGTTATAATCGGTACAAAATCAACTGTTTTTTAAATTACAAAGTAGCATGAGGTCATCGCATAGTCTTTGATTGGTCTATTGATTTGATTGGTCATCGCATAGTCTTGGATAGATTTTAATAAGTATTATAGAAGTTATGGATAAGGTTTTTTAACGAACCAATAGTTTGTCTAAGTAATCGTCTGGAACGTGGTGAATAAAGTATAAAAAATTAAAAACCTCTGTGTTTATGTAGATATTGATGAATGTGAACTTAAAGTACACAATTGTTCTGTCAATGCAACGTGCGGAAATGTAGATGGCTCGTATGTGTGTATGTGTAAGAAGGGATACAGTGGTGATGGTAGAACTTGCGAAGGTAAGTAATTTATTTTGCTTGGTATTGTAAAACCTAATTTAATTACAACAGTTTATTGATTACTACGAAATTTATAGATGTCGATGAATGTAAAACCCCTGGAATAGCTTGTGATAGAAAAGCCGCATGTA
Source organism: Pteroeides caledonicum (assembly GCA_026546875.1). NCBI lineage: Eukaryota > Metazoa > Cnidaria > Anthozoa > Scleralcyonacea > Pennatulidae > Pteroeides > Pteroeides caledonicum. The sequence continues at coordinate 6,617 of JAOBAZ010157545.1, read as the reverse complement.
CCAACACTTTTGGTTCATTTAAATGTCAATGTAATTCTGGTTATAGTGGAGATGGTGTTATTAACTGCGTCAGTAAGTACACTTTATTCTGCAATGCTATAAATGTAAATCCAAAACAATTTCGCATTAAGTTCTTGTATTCTTGTAATTTATTTTGACAACATATTCTGATATTCTCGAAATTTTATTTATCACACATTTTAACAGTAGTGGTGATCTGAGCGGCACTCATCAATTTCTTTTTTTACTTTTTTATGACCTTTACAACCATGTTCTTTCAAAAAGAAATTTAAAATTGCACCAAACACAACAATTAAATGTACATTCCATCCTTGTACATGTATATAAACCACTGTATATAAGCACATCTTGAGTCCTGAGTATTGCAGTTGAAACAACAATTACTTTTAGTGGTAAAATCATAATTGGATAAATTGTTCTTGTTTTGATTCTAATCTTAAGTGTCCAAGATGTTGTTAGATTACGTAACGCGACTCAAGATTTATAGAATGTATAACTTAGAAGTTACTATTCATGACCCAACATTTTAACACTCTGGCCTAGTGTCTTCATCAGAGGTGAACTGTAATCGTAACGAGTTTCCTTTTATACAGCCAGTTACAGTTGACGTCGTCGCTTATTTACTTAAGTGTAAATAGGCTTCGGGTAGTAACAGTAACCCACCGTCGTCCCGGTTTAACGCGTTCATTGTTTTGTTAATGTGCCAACCGTCTAAACACCGCCTTTGATGGTACCGCTGCTTGGCGGTAACAATTTTTGAATTTTTTGAAGAAACTCTTACCATCAACCAGCGGTATCACCTGTATCGCCTGATTACCGTAAACTTGTCACTATATGTTGTTAGATATATGTTCTAAGTGTATTCACGCAATAATGCACAGTTGTATAGCGTCAGCCAATGGAATTGCACGGTATACCCACTTATATTATAAAAGGAATTATAAAATAAGCGAAGTACTACGCGAGCGTTGATTGGTTTGTTAGCGTGTTTATATCAGAGTACATAAACACGGTAAACCATTGTATATTTCCAAATAGTGCCGTTATAGTGTAATAACGCACAATTGGGAATGTTGGAGGAAACTCGAGAAGCTTCTCGAATATTCTCCAACATTCTCCCTAGTGCATTATAACACCATAACGGCCACTCATGAAAAAGGCCAGTCACTAAGAATAATTTTTATTTTTTAGATATTAATGAGTGCTTAAGAAATCCTTGCAAAAGCAACGAGAATTGTGTTGATACTGACGGGTCTTACCAATGTACCATATGTATCCAAGGCACTGTGACATCAAATGCTGGTGAATGTGTTGGTAAGGTTTAATTAGATACCTGAAACTTCCAAATTTAAATAGGTTTAGATAGTTTGTGTTTATAGTGAATCAAAATTCTGATTTACATTTATTTTTTAGATATAAATGAATGCGATCTGAACTCTGATATCTGCCCAACTGATTCAACTTGCGAAAACATTTACGGATCATATAGATGTGAATGTGACAAACCAAATTATTACGTGGTTGATGGCGTATGCTCAAGTAATGTTATAACCATATTTGTAGATACCGTGTTTTTAATATTATGTTCGTGTATTAATGTTACAAAAACCTAGTGTTACAATAGATATTAATTTGATATTTAATGTTAAAAGGCACGTAAGTGTAATAGTTTATTATAATCATATTTTAATTACAGTACATGACGACTCATTTAATTACAGTACATTCCAACGTGATAATTGATTGGAATGAGGTCAAATATTTCTACAACTATATTAGTTACATTGAAATAAGTTGTTGAAACCATAGGCGCCCCAGACACCAATAGCTGTGCTTTTATATTTGCGAAGTAGATAAAAAGCTTCATTTATACTTGTAATTCTGTTGTGGTTTGTTCTTCTTGCTTGCGAAACAGAGTCTATCTCTGTATGCTTGGAGCGCAAGACAGCGGCACACAGCGGACTGATGTTGTTAATATAAAACCACATCAGTCCGCTGTCGTGTCGCTCGTAGCGTACAGCGACAGACTCCGTTTCGCAATTTGGATATATCGTTCACAAATTATAATTTAAATTGTAGACTCAAGAAGTGTTCAAACTCTTTCCATTATAGATGCCTTGACGTACACACTAACTCTTGATACTAATAAAACATATACAGATGATATGGCTGATAAACAATCGCAAGATTTTGGTGAATTGGCCAAGATGCTTGAAGACAAGGTAATGTAAATCCAGTGTGATGGATTATTATGTAATTTGTTTTCATTCTTCAGCTAAATATGTTTGTACTTCAGGTCTCGTTCCTTCGATTTGTTTCGTTTGTTTTACCTGTTATACTTGCTCTACCTGTTTCACTTGTTCCGCTTATTCCGCTTGTTCCGCTTGTTCCACTTGTTACAATTGTACCAGTTCTACTGTTCTACTTGTTCTACTTGTTCTACTTGTTCTACTTGTTCAACTTGCTTTACTTGTTCTATTTTTTCTACTTGTTCTACTTGTTCTATTTGTTTTACTTGTTCTATTTTTTCTACTTGTTCTACTTGTTCTATTTGTTTTACTTGTTCTTTTTTTCTACTTGTTCCTCTACTTTATTGCCCATTATAAAGTTTTAAAAAGTAGTTGCTTATTGACGTTTCTGGTTCATTCTTTTCGGGTAGTTGAAAGATATTTTGAACGCTAGTGGAATTAGAGAAGATGCAGTTGGCGTGGAACTGGTGACAGTAAGGTAGGATATTAAATTAGAAAGAACCTTCCATAGCTTTAAAAAAAAACTAACCAAACGTGCCTATATAATGACATGCTATATGTCATCATATGACATGCAAGGTATGCATGTCAAGTATAAGTACGTCTTAATACGACATGCTATATTTGATCCTATAACATGACTACTTTAATAAATGCAGTACGTCATGTAGTATCATGCATTCTGGATTACATATTTCAAACTTTCTTTTTACAACCAGACTTTTTTTAAGCATTACTTCTTAACTTTAATTTTTTATACTTTTTTCTAAAAAAACAGTGAGGGTAACGGCGGCAAGGCAAAAGTATTATTTGATGTTGTTGTTAAATCAAAAGATCGTAAAGATGTCCAAGACGCAATTAATGACGGCCTAAAAGATAATGGAGATATACTGGGGGATGCTAAAGTTTCTTCGCCTCAAACAAGTAAGTAATATATACCTAACGCAGTATATTAAAAACTATCGCGTAACCGTAAGAGTGGTAGCCTAGATAACACCAGATGATTGTTTAAAATATTTGTTCGTAGATACCTATTAAAATTTGCTTTAATGCTCACATTCTAGCCGACAAAGACGAATGCAAGGAAACTCCAAGTGTGTGTGCAGCTGACAAATATTGTGTAAACTTCGTTGGTTCATATGAATGTTATTGCAACAATATAGGTTATATTCCAACAGGACCAGGTGGTCTCTGTGAAGGTAAGTAACGTTGCTTAGTTCTGTGGAATTAGATTGTCTTACAAGCAAATGATTTGAAAACACAGAAAAGGACTGGCATTAGTTATCAAATAGAAATCCATTTTTCGATTAAAACAGCTAAATTTCTCTTGAAATATACTTTACTTTGTTCCCAAATTTATGACAGAATTATGATTTTGTTCCTCGTTCCCAGGGTTTTCGTTATCCGCCTCCCTACATGTCCGCCGGAGGATATAGGGAAGCGGATAGCGGAAACCCTGAGAGGTTGATTTCAAATCATTACCGTTATTCATTTCTTTAGAAATTCATTGTTTTTACGGTTGTTAAACATGGAAATATTTGCAAAGCATGATTAAATTATCGGGCTGGCTACGCTACTGGTTATAAGTTATAAAAAGCAAAGATATAAAATATAATTCTCTTACTAGTTCCAGGCCTATTGCTCACAGACAGATCAGGTAGAAGGAATTAAATCACCTCTCGCCTTAGCTCCTTTCGACATCACTGAATTTAGCGCTTATATTATTCGAGCGCTAATAAATATTTACGTGTGAAACCATAAGATATTCAGAAAATACTAAAGACTTTCTAATTCATGTTTTACCGTATTTTCATAACATTAAAAATATACTTAGTTTTAATATTATTTAATGACCTTAAATGACGGGAAAACGAGTTTGACGCAAAAAGTAATCAAGCAATGACGCTTGATTACTTAAGGTCCTGGATGGTCAATATTGAGTGAGGATTGAAGTGGATTGTAAATTTTGAAAAATTGTTAGCCCAACACTTTTTCAAAACAATTTTTTTGTTAAGAAGACATCATATTGCATGTTTTCTGAATGTTTTAAAGATGTTTAATTCATATTTCATAATCTGAATGCAAACATGAAGTTTATTTTCAAGTTTATTGTTCAGAAGTGAAATGAAGACAACCTTGGTTAAAAAATAGCACGACACTGCCTCTTTAACAGGTGTGCAATTACGTCTCCGGTTTCGGATTTAGCTCTGCGGAAAACGATGTCAATACACTTATACGTTTTCGAACCAGCAATTTTGACCTTTCATGCAAGCTATCATAATTTTTAAGTAATCATTGTACTTTCGTGTAAATTTAAGATAAGTACGTATCTTTACTTTGTTAAATTTGTCGTGATATTCAGCTTCTTATCAGTCACATTAACTCCAATTTATTAAAACATTAACACATTATTTCATGCATTAAGGTGCAATTTACCATATTTTCTACAATGTTGACGCCTGCAGTTTTTACTCATCAAGACGTGACAGATTCTTGATGGGTTAAAATTTACCAAAATTTGCTTCTCGTCTTCTTTCTCTGCTACTGGAACTTTTTTAGGCAAGCAAAGCCTTTTCTGGACAAAATATACCTATAGTATTAGACCTTGAAAAACGTTTTTCATTTTCTTTCTTTCCAACTTTCCAGAATATCTCGCGTTTGATGGGGAAATTACAGTAATACAAAATTTGGATTTCCATGAAGACCTTAAAGATCCTAATAGCCTTCTGTTCAAAAGTCTTTCCGCAGAAATTGAAGCTTTGGTAAGAATAATTTATCAAAGTGTCAGGACGTCAAGTATTGTGGCTAATATTATTTGTTTTTTCTTTCACAGCTTTTGGCAGCTTATCAAGCGACTGACCCAAACCTTGTGCATGCAATAAGAATATACGGTTTTGAGTAAGTTTATGATCTAAAGCTGTATGCCATTTTTAGAGTTTATTTTAATCAGTCTTTTAACATTTTACATGGTCATTGTCAATAGCGCACATTATAACTTTGTTGCAATAATGACTCCACATGTACAGAATACGAACAAAAGGCTAATGCCAGTATGCCTTCAAAGTTTGTGCCTTCAGGTATATTGCTTTGCACATGTTGTCCGCCGTTGTTCTATATACCACCAAACTGCAAGAAATATAGGGGGACATGTCATTTTGTGATAAAAACAAGGGATTAAGATATACAGTAGAATATATGCACTGTAGAAATGTTTCCCAATGAGTAAATTGTAATATTGTAGATATATAAGTTTAACTGTGATATACAGTGTTTTAACTGGGATATACAGTGTTTTAACTGGGATATACAGTGTTTTAACCGGGATATACAGTGTTTTAACTGGGATATACAGGACCATAAGCAGATTTAGATTAATTCTTTTTATCTTATATTTTATTTTATTTTATTTATAGAGAAGGCAGTGTGGTCATATCCTATCTTATATACACTAATAAAAATATGAATAGTACGAATCAGTTGAACACAATGCTACGTGATGGTTTAACGTTTAACGGTACCCATTACATGTTGGGGCCTTATGTTATTGCGAAAAGCCATCCTGTCACAGGTTAGTTACTATTGAAATACCGTAGTGTTTCTTTAACCCTTTAACGCTCAGTGTCCGATACATCGGACATTGAGAACAAAAGAACATAGCCAAAAACCAAGACAATACAATAAGGAAACAAAAGAAATATTTTGACCTTTAAACGGTTAAAATGGGACATTCCAAGTTTACTAGTGCGATGAGTGTTTTCTAAAATTAAAATTTACAGCTTATATATACAATCGCAGGGAAACTGTTTTTAATACTTTGAATATCTAAACAGCTTTCTTTTGTATTTAGATTACAACGAATGCAGTTCTAAAACATCAGGGAATTTACCAACAGTCAATTGTGAATTTGGATTTGAATGTGTCAATGTTTTGGGTTCGTATAGATGCCACTGTCAAGGTGATGTTGACCAATCAACTGGACAATGTTTACCAAGGCGTCCTCCACCATCTCCCAGGCCTCCTGTAACCGATACTACTGGAAACATTGTTCCAGTTTCATCCATGCCATCTGGTAAGTTTAAATAATAAATTGCTCTTATGCAACTTTTAAATACCGCTACATTTATTGGGATCCGACGTCAGAAATATGTATATTCGTCTAAGAACGATTCTGTAATTTGTCCATATTGCTAAAACGTATAAGAAAGACAATACCGATAAAAATCATATAAAAAGATGTATGCAATAGATATTTATAATCTAGAGATATTTAAATATCTCTAGATTATTATGGTCTAGAGATATTTAAATATCTCTAGACCAATAATTGTTACAAAAAACCTTTTATAG
>JAOBAZ010157434.1:0-10700 GCA_026546875.1 Pteroeides caledonicum | reverse complement strand
ACGGCATTTACTAAATTATTTGCAGCAAGAGAAGCGACAAACCTGGCAATTTGTCGACGCCATAAAATATAAAGCCACTGAAACAACCAAATCATTTATTTTAACGTCCAAGTCATGACTAGGTGGGTGACATTAACCGAGCAAAGGTTGCTCGTCGCAGCCGGTGGGTTTCCTCCAATCGTGAGCAGCCTAGGCACATTTGCCAGTTCACCACACTAATCTTACTGAGCAAGGACCAAGCAAATATGACGTTAAAAGTACAGAAGTAATATCTTACAGTAATTCGTTTCCTAGCTCCTCATTATTGTCGTCGCAGTGTAAATATCTAAACTCAATCATTTCATATTTGCTGGGCACTACTCCACCACCTACTACAAGTTTACCATGGGTAACAACTGAAAGGAAGGGACTATATTTATAACTGTTAGTTACAGCACATATAGAGATCTCTTCATGGACTGGACAGTTGAACAGTATTTATCCACGCGTTAATTTGTTTTCAAAAAACGAACGAGCGAGTGGGTTTTTTGAAAACAAATTAACAAGTGTGTAAATACCGTTCAACTGTCCAGTCCATGGTGAAGTTTGTTTATTATACGGATGCTGACATTTTTAAACGGTTTTTAGGCTGTGTGAAAAATCGTTTTCATAACCAGCAACGTCGGTAAAAAAAGATAAATACAGTATAACAACCGTCACTTAGTTCAGTATAATATATTCTCCATGAATTGACTTCAGCAATCACTTGACCATACTTTCGGCGGTCTTTTAACCAGTTATGAGCGTCAAACACCAGTTTTTCAAACATGAAAAAGCTGTGAATTTCGTTTAAACCAAGAAATGTAGCGTCCCAAGGAAAACACTTGCCAATTTACCGTGAGTAAAATCCCAGTACTTTTCTCAATGTACAAAATACTCTAATGTGATTGGACGAAACGTTTTTCGCACGTGTGAGAAAGTCGTTTCGTGTTTTTGATTGACTAAAAGCCAATGCAAACGGTTTTTCACACGGCAAAAGCTATTTGAAAATGTCAGTATCTATATAAAAATACTACAGTAGGTATTTGTTTGGGGAGATGTAATCCTTAAGACATGTGTATCTACTGAGGCAACGGTATTCATTGTCAAAACTGCGTTGGCACGAAAAGGCTGATGTATTTGTTCTAATTGGGTTATGGATAATGTTGGATTGTGGTTGGGGTTTAGGATTAAGGGGTTAGGCCAGGGTTAGATGGCTAACCTTGATCATTGCGACAGAATATGCGTAATGGTTTCATCCGCCAAGCCACAACCCTGCAGAGAGATTCAATATTTTTACCATTCACCTTCGTTGTCATATTCCTGGTGCACAAAGCCTGGTTTTGTGCTGCTACGATCGTGCTTTCTGTTTCTTTCTTTAGATATCCCTTCTTTAGCCAGTCCCACGAACCATCTCCTTTAACATTCTCTATACTTTTCCAAAATCTACCATGTAATCTTTTACCCTCGTACCTTTCTCCATGTTCCTTCTTTACATCTTTTTTGCTCTTCTTATTCTTCTGCTTCTCAACGGTTCCTCATTGACTTTTAATACTTTCTCATCAGCGCACTTAAATTTTTAAGACTATCAACCTCCATCATCACACAAACTTCCCGTGGCAACAAACTGTCTCCTTGAAAAATTCCTCCTCTATTTTTCACATTTCCCAATGTATTTTGCTCCGAAGTCAGTTTATTGCTCCAGAGATTCGCCTAAGAAAGAGTTTACATTTAAACATACCAAACATACCTTATTAAATAGTTTGACATGTAATACGGCCATTGGCGGATCTAGGGTTAGTCAAATACCGTTATAAGCCAATCAGAAGAAGCTTGATGCAAAATCTAGACATCTGATTGGCTTAGAACTGCTTTTGATTAACCCTAGATCCGCCCCTGATACGGCCTGGAATTTTACCAGTTTCCTATGTATTTAAAAATGCGAGAAACGAGTAAAATACCAGGCTCTATTTCATGTCAAACCATTCAATGAGGAATTTATTATACGACACACAATTTTATTTCTGATTATTTAACATGTTTTGGATTAAAGAAATACAACTTGCCGAAACTCGAGCTACACGCGCGTAGAATTAATTAAGAAGCCAACGTAGTGCTACAAATGATGAACTCTAACAGGTTTACGGAACAAGTAGATAATGCTAAGCGTCACGTTTCAATAGCTTTAACAGCTAATTATAGTTTGAATAGCTTTAACCAGTATATTACAGTGCAATACAGATTTTTTAGAGTGCAATAGGGCTGGGTGTTTGCACTTTGTTTTGCCCTTATATGGTAAGATGACGTGAAAGTGGTATAATAAATTCCTTTATCCAACAATGCAGTACCATATCGTTAGCTTTACGATAATCAACCCAGGACAGTATTCGTGCTTCAAACGGTTTAACAATAAGAACTTGGTCTTTTGTACCCTGACTGCGTATTCAATACACTACAACATATATACCCATTGTGTCTAGTAAGTTGCTGCTACACCCATTTTGCTCCCATGTCAACGTGATTACCCATAGTCAGTAAAGTAGATCGTCTGGACGCTCAATAAGTACTGAACGCAACTCATTAGTTACTGTCTATGTTTATGCAAGTTTGTGTACCTTCGTGCACAAACTTGCAGAACAACTAATGTACTGATGTCGCAATATCGATTGTTTCAACAAAGCCTTTTTGGTATAAATTAAATAATATTTACAACTTAACGAATTTAAGAAATCAATGAATTTTCGTACATTATTTTTCAGTGTCTATCTTCCAGGGGCCGGTTGTTCTATGTTAACTTGTTTAAAGCTATGTTAACTTAATCCTGGGTTAGCGAAAAGTTGAGAAGGAAAAATTATTGGTCCTGCTTTGCTGAAACGTTGTTACTTTTTAACAGAACTGTTGTGATTTAGTTCAAGTGTTATGATGTGAATTTTATAAGAAAACTGTAGATTCTAACACACAAAACTAAAACAATGGGTTAACGTTTAACCCTAGGGTACTGTTAACCCACCTTTGAACAACTCAACCGAATAGCCCAACTGCATCAGCCGAGATCTTTATTACCCTTCCAAGATCCTCAATTGCCCTGCCAATTTTACCCTACGAATTTTGGGGATAGTCACACCCCCATAACCCCCTCAAGTTTCGTACCTTCTTGCGTCAAGTGATACTCCCGTTGTATTCAGCGCCCAGGACAAACATCTCGCTACACATGCGCTTTATATTACGCGTAAGTTTGCTGAATGAGTCCCAAAATTTATGCGTAGGCAATAGTGATGGTAATAGATGAATAATGGCGAGGTGTTTTGGTTGAATACCATGATTTAAAGGCACGCCACAGTTCAAGGAAGGCATCCTTGACGGCTCTTGACTTGAATAATAAGTTGCAGTGAAAAACGCTACAGAAAGCAAATATTTGAAAGAAAACAGTATGCACTCTAGGAACTCTATAATGCACTCCGTGTAGCACGATCGTTGAAACTTGCAGACAGTACGTAGTCTGACTGTCACAAAGAACGGTAAGTAAACAGGCGAGTAAAGACAGGAAACCGACCAGGGAAGTTTCCCTGTTTTGTTTTTTGCTCAGTTGCCAAGAAGACCAATACTGGGAAAAGAAATCGTTTTACAAAAGAACAAAAAGAAATAATGGAAGGTTGTTTCGATATTGTAAAAAGGACAAAGCAATGCGATATAGGCTACAGCCCAGACCTGCTCGGTATTAATGGAAGAAAACCGTGGAAACAATCGTACGCTAATATGCTGGCAAATAGCAAGTACTTGGGACGCCTATAAAAGAAAGAAAAACAGACAGTAAAAGTTTTATTGTCGGCAATAGATTTTTCCATTTATTGCAGCATTCGACAGTGCCCATGTTTTTGCTTTAATTATTCTTTAAAGGGATATGGCAATATATTTTTTATCGTCGCAAATGAAAGAAAACTATTTAATAACTTACTTTACATATTGTATCTCTCTTCGTTTTCGAGATATTTCATTTCAAAGTTGGCTAGACGTTGTTGATGACCGCCATCTCGAACCTTAATTACCTTTGGTTTTGGTGACGTCACAACCAGGTAAACCGTAAAGAAACTCGTCCTGTGTGACTGTGTTAAGAGGACAATTTGTGTAACTGACTCCAGACAAACAACAAACGACAAAGCAACAAATTATCATGTTTAAAAAAACCTGACATTGTAATACAGTCTTCAAAGTAAAAAATTTCGCGTGACCCTGGTTGTGTCGTCACACCACCTCCGTAAATATTCAAGATGGCGGACATTATTCAATTTTACCAAATTTGAAGTGAAATATCTCGCAAACAAAGAAAGATACAACAAATCTGTAAAGTAAGTTATTAAATAATTTTAAGAGTTCTTTCATTTGGAACGATAAAAAAATATATTGCCATGTCCCTTTAACGTTCAATATTTAATTTGGGTAAATAATCAAATAGTAATACACCTGTTATTTGGTTCCCCACTTCCGGGGGGCTGGACAACCCAGGGGAACGTTTTCGCAGATTTTGGCGCCGGGGATAGAACGTTGACATAAAGCAGTAGTGTGGGGTGGGGACACATATCTTCATGGAAGATTTGGTTCAAGTCTTCCAGCCCAAGGGTTCTATGCAGTGGGCCAGTATGAAAAGCCGAAAGCTTGTTACCTAAGGTTTCATGAAAAATAAGTACACAACGACATACACAACTAGACGTGACAACAAGATGTTGTTTAAGTGAGAACCCACATGCAAAGAAAAGTACAAACGAGAAAATGGCACTTCACAAACTCAGTATTCCACAAAATTGGGGGAAACCGGCAAACATGCCCTAAACAGAACACCTCTATAAAGCTATGTTACGCCTTTCAGCCCTCTACCTGTCGAGCTTAATTGCCACCGACCACGCCCTCCTCAACTTTGTCCCACACTCCGTACTTTTAAAGCGATCTTCCACTCTAAAAACAAATATCAACTAAATACATCTAAATAGCGTGAAATAAACATCTATGTGCATTAAATTTCTCCTAGCTGTATCCTTCATTTGTAATTTTTTTTTAAAGTTGATTCTCTAAATCCATGGAGGCCGCCATCTTGGTTTTTGATGACGTAACTTGGTTACTTGACATATTGCTCAATAGGTTTCTTCCATTAATTGTATTACTTTCATCATTTCAAGATTCACAAAGTAATGACTGATCAATGATAAGTACTTTGGTAATATTTTACCAACTATAAGAAATAAATTGGCGGTTATCAACTAGTCAAGCAACCAAGTTACGTCATCAAAAATCAAGTTGGCGGCCTCCATGGATTCAGAGGTTCACCTTTGAGAGTAAATTACACATCAAGGAAACAGTTACGAAAATTTAATGCACTTAGATGTTTATTTCACGCCATTTAGATGTATTTCGTCATAGAAGTGATCGACCTTAGTCACTCACCCGTGATATTGAAGAATGGACACGTTTAAGGCCGTCATTTACGGCTAAATACAATAGGCACTTGATGACGAAGGCGCACAAACTTGCATAAATATAACTCAACATCGATAATGAGTCCTATTGAATTTTTATGAACCTTCCAGACCATCTACTATGTTGACTATCGTTACACAATCATGCATATTTAGCAGTTTGCCTTTCAGGGTTTCCCAATCTTAACCTAACCCAATTTTCTTTCACAGTTCTCAAACTGCATATCAATCTAATTCATACGTAAATATGGTTTGTTCGTGAGAAATAATATCGCGGAAGCAGTCAACTTGGATCAAATAATATTCTGTATGGCGCATACAAGATCTAAAATGCCAAAGTTAAAGTTAAAATGTTACTGCAATAGTTTTTCGCTATTCAAATTATTGTCTTAATTGAATAAACTCATAAAATGATGGAGTAGATGACTGCCAGTATTCTCATATCTCTTCTCGTTTTAGAGATATCAAATATTCAAATGAAGTAACTATGACGTCACATGTAGTACAAAGAAAATTTACATATTGGAACATCGCGTTTGTTTTTCAGTCAGTACCTACCTAATATGAACGGGTTTCGGGATTGGCTTACCAGAACAAAAGGGATCATTGATTTTGATTTCTTCCTTAGGTTTGTTTTATAGTTTTATTGGTATTCATTGACCAACCACAAAGCCAGTTCATATAGGTAGGTGGCGACACTTATTTTTAACACCATCCAATGAAGTGACTCGAAAAAATCGTATGTGGATACTGGCATAGCAATTTGTTAGATTTTAAACTTCGTGACTTCCAAAACGTTATTGTCTATTTCTCTCCAGTTCTTTACGATTTGATACTGCTTGAGTTTATCAACCAGGTCAGTGAAAACCTGCTCGAGTATAACGAACGCAAAAAAGCTCGCTACCAAAAAGAAAATACACAATGTCACTAAACGTTGGACACTCGAAATATTTCACGCCAGCTATAAAATTGTATCACATACGAAATTTCGAGTCATTTCATTAGATAGCGTTAAAAATAGACTAAATATTCCAATATGTAAATTTGCTGTGTACTACCTGTTCTATTTTTTTATTTTATTTACAAACTTTGCTATATTTAAACACAGCTGAGAGGGTAACGGAAACAGCTTACGCCAATTACTGCGGTCCCCAGTTTTTACATCATACAGTTTTCAATAATAGGAATATTATAAACCGCAATGCACACGTAACTAATAACGACATGAAGTTAAGTTGGTTAGATCACGCGCTTGGTTACACTTCAAGCATATCGATTTGCATGTTTGCGGATCATCAACATCAAAATGTCATGGTTATTCGCTTAATATTTTGATATATAGAGAACGAGTGGAAAAATCAGAAAACAATCGATCATCTATCATACTTTATCATTTTACGTGTTTATTCAGTCCAGACAATAATTCAAATAGCGATAAAACTATTGCAGTAGTTAGCCACTCAGATACAATTGTCTTCTCGGCATCTTAGAGGTCAAGACGCTACTTATGCACTCGCTCCGTGTGTAAGGCCATGGTCCCACCCTACAGTTGTAAGAAAATTAGTGTAGAGGTTCAAAGCCATCAATTTTGTTCCAGGTAAAAAATGGGTTCGAGTTATTCGATCATAAACGACACGAAAGAACCTGTCTGGATATCAGATGGAGTTTGTCACGAAGCTCTGTGGGGGAGTATTGGTGCTGTTGCAGGTGTGGTTACCTTAGGGGCAGGAGCTGCGGTCATCGCTGGAGGAGTAGCAGGAGGGGCAGCTGGAGCTCTAGCGGGTGCAGCCGGATTTCAAGGAGCAGCAGCTGGAGGAGCAATGATTGCAACTGTTGAAGGTGTTGTGTATGCATCAGCACTGGCCGCAGGAGTAGTCGCAGCTACAGAGGCGGGCCTTTTGCTTGGAATAAATGCAGCAGTCTGGGGATATATTTCATCCGTATCAGGATTATTGTCACTGACTGCTTTAACCGCAGAGGGCATCTTGGCTAAATGTAGTGAAGAAGAAAAAGCCAAGGTGTGGAAATTCAAGGAGGAATTGGAAAAGAAATTAAAAGGTTACAAGAGAATTGAACCGGGAGAGCACTACACAGTTACAGGATCATTGAGTTTGGTGTGGTCGGCTTACGTCATCAGAAATACTGGTAAAATGCACAAACGCAACTGCTGGACGGCAGCCACTGCTGGCGGAGATAATAAATACCCCGTCAGTGAATACTTTTCTGACTAGCAAATTAACATTGGAGCTCATTGTTGCTTATTTGTTTGAGATTTTGAGCCTCATATAATGTTTAACTGTAACTTATATAGTATAATTGTAAAATGTGAAAACTCTTTAAGTGACCGAGAACATTGTTTTTTGATAAAAATGTAATTTAACAATTTAACAAGTCTTTATTTCTCCGCATGATACTATTACTAACTTCCTATATGTAACATTTTCATGGCGTACAAAACAAGTCTTAATATCTCCAGCCTCAGTATCCAGTTTGGGTAAATAAGTATAGGTTATAAACCGAGAAGGCGGGTTATAAGTCAGTTATAGACCCGAGTAGCCAAAGGCTCCGAGGGATAATAACTGACTTATAACCCAAGTTCGAGGTTTATAACCTACTTAAAATATAGTTAAGGAGGTTTTTCAACAAGATTTTTTCTACTGTAGAGATTTCCAATGATGATTTTGCGAGATTTTCTTCACAAGTTTAATCTAATTATTCATTCATAGTGTTTAAGCTGTATATAACCCGCGGTACATCAAAGAAAACCGACTATATTTTAAACATTTGAATTAACCTAAAAGGAATTTTGTCTGAACGCATTTTGTCTCAAATTAAAATGCAAAACAATCAAGATTTTTCGTAAGTAAAGATATATAGAGTTACAAAAACATGGAATTACAGTGTTGTCCACTTCTTTCAAGACGCCCTTCCGTGAGTCCTTTTCCGTGTTTTAGATAATCTGAACACACGGAAAAATACGCGGTTCTGACCTAATGCACTTATTTTTTTGCCTTTCGCTTAAACATGTAGGACAGCAACGCGGCGACAATGGCAAAGGCAAATTCCTTCAAATCATGAACGAAGAAAAGATTGTCATGTATTATCCGTTGTATAACGTTTAACACAGTTTGAAGGGTTTATTGGAGGATCGCTTCGAAGTTTTGCTTGTTGCAGCTTGAGATGTAGTTGTTGCGTGAAGACATAAAAACTTAGTTTAACGCTGTAAACCGAGCGAAGACAACGCCTGAAACTCCCGTGAGACATAAATTATTCATTTCTGCTCTTCCATCTTTTAAACTCCATTATGTCGACCACCGTCGCCGTCGCGTTGACGCCATGTTTGCTTAAGCTCCCTCGTGTATGGGCAAGCCCGTAATTGGTTAATGGTAACAATAGCAAATGACTCATCACTATCGACCCCAGTCCTCTACTCAACTTACAAACAATGGCTGTGCGTAGTTAGACACGCCCTCCAAAATATTACATAAGTACAAATAGAAAATATAGGTACAATTTTATTTTCGAACCTCGTTTGCTTTGACGAAGTCCTTCGCTCGACACGTCAGCAAACCGTCACACATCTGGCAGGTTATCACCTTTTCGCTATTTAGGCATCAAAAACGTTCTACTGTTACTGTGGCTGATCCAGTAACAAAGTCGACCGGACTATTGAGTCATGCTATGCAAACATTTATTCTGTTCATAAACCTTAGAAAGAATTAATTTTTTTAGAAACTGAATATTGATGATTTGAAATATATTTTATCTCAACTGTAAATTAGACAATTAGAGAGCTTGATATCTGTCACGTGATCAGACAATTTATCATGGCGTTCCACCGGATTGGCCACAGATTATAGCATGAGGCCTTGTCCACACTGTGCCGGATAAATTTGTATCCACAACTTTGACACTGAATCCGGAACAAATGTTCTCCGCCCGCATTGATAAGACCAGGCAGCGTGTTTCAATTTCTCCACCCTGAACAGCGTTTTTGAAAAGTTCCGTTTTCAGTGAACAATTGTTCCGGATGCGGCCAGATCAGTGTGGACGGAAGGCGAATCCGAATAAATGAAGTTGCAGATACAAATTTGTCCGGTATAGACTGGGCCTGAATTCGAATACCCCGCTGCAGCGAGGTATTGGAATTTGCGTGTGCGCGTGGATGCCTTGGGCACGTCTAGATCAAAGCCAGCTGAAAAGAAGCCATTTTACGATGCGGCTGGTTTGTATAGACGATGTTTCGATATATGTTGTGGTTGGTTTGTATAGACGATGTTTCGAAGGTCTATAAATGATAATGATATAATGATTTGAAATTTGCACAGAATGACCACATTGTCGTGGTGGCTTCACCAGTGCATTGGTAAAAAATGAGAAAATTTTAGAAAGAGATTTTCCACCAGGCAATGAAAAGAAAGGTTCGGTACATGTAGCTTCCAAAACCTGAAATGGCATACCACTGATAAAAAACACCCTTGTTCACCAGTTCACATTCACACTTGGTTCAACAAGCTCAAACATTGACATATGTTTTCCATTTCTTTTAGCCAGATCCAAAGCAGTTTCATTTTGACAGTTTTTGATTGTTGGATCAACATTTTTATTTGTTAGTAACATTTCCAACAAAACACTCTCTTGCGAGTGAATCACTGCAAGATGTAGTGGTGTATGTCCACCAGAGGTTTGGGCATTTATATCAGCACCGTTTTGCAAAAGAATGGAGGCTACCTTGGCCAGATCTATAACGTGAAAAAAATATGTTATTAATATATTTTTACTAAAAATACAAAAATATTTTGACACTAACAATATTTCTAACTTAAACAACATTATTATCAATATACAAGGGCCACTGGCAAACCGCCGTCCTCAAAACGTATACAAACCCAGGCCGATAACGAATCAGGCGGCGATAATTACGTGACTTTCGCACTGGATATGATTGGTCAATTGGCGTCTCATGATTAATTATAACGAATTAAGGAGCTGATTACGTGATCCCGGTACGCTGGGATGCAATGAAACGTGAGATCTTTTTGAACCATGTGAATAAGCCTCCATAGTAACAAAAAGTAGTAACAACCTCTTTAGATGCGACATGCAGTCCGCCCAGCGCATATACGCCAGTTTGTTTACGACAGGTTGTTTCAAACAATCTGTTATTAGTATAGTATATAATTTATATACACTGTATAGTATAGTATACACAAT
>JAOBAZ010157323.1:0-10703 GCA_026546875.1 Pteroeides caledonicum | reverse complement strand
GACAGACAGACAGACAGACAGACAGACAGACAGACAGACAGACAGACAGACAGACAGACAGACAGACAGACAGACGGGCCGGCCGACGGACGGGCGGATAAGGGTTTTGACGAAGGCGTAGATAAGACAATAGCACGACAATTTCCGTAATGGTAATTTTTCACTTACTTGAAGTGTTATGTCTTTTGGCACAAGGTTATTGTTCGCGTCTTTCGAGTTATTTTTTCCAGTTACAAGATAAGTCAATGATTTTGTGTCATTCACGAAACCCCAGTCACCATGTTTACCAGTAATAGGTGGTACTACGTTTGAGAAATTCTGTATAGCTCCGGTGGTCTTGAAGAAGTCTGGTTCTTGTTTCAAAACATGCGTTATCTTAACGTAGTCATTTGTGTTAAATTCATAGAAAGATCCGGTGTACGAAATATTTGTTATTTGAGATAGATTACGGAAGCCGAGTTGGTAGTCAGTTCCTAAAATTAAAATGGCTGTCCAACCTTTTCCGTGTGTTAATCCTTTCATTTTCCATGGAACTGCATTTGTTCCATGGGAGTTTGTTAGCATTGCATCTAAGGGGTTTAAGGATTCGGGCAGTGCGTTGTTCCACGCAAACCTTCTAAACTCAACGGTGTTATCGCAAACACTGCCAGCAACCGCTCCAAGACTGTCTTTTGAAGAGTTTGAGCACGCTGTAGGAGGAAGATTTTCATTGTATGGGACAATACTACCTCCAGGCGTACCTAAACACAAAATGAAGATATCATACATTGACAATTTGGTCACGGAAGTGTAACCATTTATGAGTACGTTATAATACCATGTCATGCCATGGTATGCCATGTCATGCCGCGCTTTGCTGCCAAAGGCATGACAAGCTCTGAGCTGCTACCAGACTGTGTTATCCACGCTTTGCTATGTCTATGTCATACCATGCCATGACATGCCACGCAACGCCGCACCGCACCACACCAAACGGCACCACACCACACCGCACCGCACCAAACCACACGATAAGGTACGATATGATACCATACCATACCATATATACATGATGCTTTGCTTTGCAACACTTCACCGCACAACACTTCACAAAAGCACATCACACTACACTACACCGCACCACACCACACTTCCATTTACAGCGTTTTTTACCTGATAAACTGCCGTCTAAATCGTTCAGAACAACTTCGTGTTTCCATTTAAATCTTGTTCTCCGTGGGGCGTTAATAAACGTCATTTTCTCAAAATCTATTGTCCAGCCTCCTTGGTGTATTTTACAATGTGCACATGCTTCTATCGCTACACATTCCCGAAGATCGAAATTGACCATGGTCACATTAGATACAGTCAATTTAGAACTTTTTGGTAACATCAATCCGGTCTCTGTACAATTTCGGTTAGTGCTAATCAATTTTGGTAATCCTTCTGACAAAAGACTTCGACCAACAATCAAAGAATCCTTTATCATAGGTCCACCCCAAGGGCTATCGTCACTACTGGTGTCAATATATTCGATACCAGCCAAATCGTTGTCCATCATAATAAAATCTACAAACCTAACCGACCCAAGTTGAACTCCTTCCGATCCACGCATGTTGTTATAAGCTAAAAGAGAATGGAACTCAGCGGGTTCGGCGATTTGAGACTTACAAGAGCCTCCACGTTTCGGATGATATATCGGGAAAACCCACAGGCCGTATCGTCCAAAAGAGTGCGCTGTGTTGTTCTTAAACTCCAACATGGGGACGTTACGTGGACACACATCTGGCGTGAACGAAGGACCATCTGGGTGTAGGAACATTTGATACCAAAACCCAAAGTGACTACCGCCCGCAGCGACGTTATGACTGACAGTATTGTTAGCGTTAGTTACCCAATATGAGGCCGGGGTTACATCAACATTCAGAGTCGATGTTGAAGAAGTTACAAAGATACCAAGATTATATTTGACTACGTTGCCAATTTCAATACCATCTTCCATAAAGAAGGCGTTACCACGGGCATGGTAGAAAACGTTACGTTCAACTACAAGGTTATTGATACCATGCATGGTGACTGCACGGTTGAAAGAATGGTGGATAGCGCAACCTTTGACGTAAGAACCATCTACGTCTCCACTGACGTGAAAATGGATGGGGTACCGACCAATCCGGAATCCCTGACCAGCATGTCGGATTTCAACATGGTTAAAGTGAGCTGTTACCATCTGGGAACTCTTCCGCGGGGCGTGGATCATTATTTGTACCCCAAATTCATCACTGGCAGGCTCCTCACCAAACTTCCCTAAGAAACAAGTTTGTGTTTGAAACTGTCCTGGCTCGAAGTGCTTGGGACACGCTTCGATCGTTCCCTTCCATTGGTCGTGTTCGGAACCTTGTATAACGACATTTCTTGTTAGTAAACCGACCTCGGCACATGTTCTGATCACGCGTCCAGCAAACGTTTGAACAACACAGATGTGTTTGTACTTCAGTGGTGGTCTGACCTGAATAAGTTTGCCCCCTTGTTGAACACCGATGATGGTAACTTCTTCATGCTCACGAATATTCTTGCCTGTTGGTGCTATGACTATTCTGTCGCCAGGTTTCCATGTAACAGGATCTTGTAGTTTAAGACTAGCGTCTCCAGGGTTCACCGTTTCAGTAATAATAGTCCAGGTGTAAGGAACATGTTGACCATGAAACCCAATGTAACCTTCACGTAGACCAATACTCTTTGATCCATAAACTGGTATTTCTTTGGATCGTACATGACCATGGATTGTGACTGTAGCTTTATGTTCGAAAGGTTTCTCTTCACTGCCAATCATGAAGGATCCACCATGGGTTATCAAAATAAATTTGCTTTGGAGATGAATGTCTCTTTCATCATCGAACATAAATGTCCCACCTTTGATCAAGAGGAAAGCTAAAACTGGCGTGTCCACATCTAGAACCATAGTTTGTCCTTTCTCAATTACAACGAAGTCACCTAAAGTAATGGACCAATACTTTAGAACGCTAAACGTTCAGGGGAAATTAATTTGTGAAAAAGCGATACTAACGCCGAATAAAAAAAGGATAGGAAAATATAAATTCATCTTTACCGTGAAGGAGGTTTTATACCCTGTTAAAGTTCTTTCTTGATCTACCTAAACTTTGACTTTATTTTTCTCGGCTTAGACATTAATGATTTTCAGAATTACTTCGCCACGAAACTCGTCAGATGGGTCGTTTGGGTAATGAACCGCAAAAGAAATAAACTTGAAGGATAAAACTGAAAGTTTAATACGCATTTTTTGTTTGCACCTGACCAGTGGTCTGCGGAAATCCACTGGCCGGTGAATATAACGTTTTACGATGAAATTTGTAGCCAATGAGGAGGCTTAGAATCTTATATTCACCTCTCAAAAAATACCATATATATATATATATACATATATACTAATTTGCGTTGTACCATATATAGATTGTATAAGTTATATCTTCTACTGTAGATTAAAATAGCCCGAAATACCTTATTTTTAGACAACCTATATTTATTTCCACAAAATATTATTTTACGGATATTGCTAAACTATTTATTACTTAGTCAAACTGTTTGTTTGGATTCTTCACTGAAAATTGCTAAGCTACATTCTAGTGTTGTTATGTTTCTAGCCAAGATACAATCTCTTAACTGCTCAGAACTTATTTCATTTACCTTCTCTTGGTGGTGATAAACCGCCCCAGGTATATCTTGATGACCAGACGTCGACATAATAAAAGTCAGCATTCTCTTGCACTGCTGCACCGTTTGTTCCAACGTCAACTCTCACTTTTGTTCTGATGGTTCTGCTGTGCTGTCCTGTTGTACACGTAATTTCTGTGGCTGTTGAAGTAAGAACCAAACAAGAGGTACCATCAATGGTGACACGGTTAAGACTTGGTGTCGTACTAAAACCAGAACCAGTGATGGTGAGAACAACTCCACCGCCAGTACCACCTCGAGATGGTGATACAGCGGTTATCTTAGATGTCAAGGAATCCTTGTAGGTATAGGCAGCTGATAGAGTGTTCGTGACTGTGACTGAGCTATTAAACGGCTCTGGGCTATTTATAGTCAAGTCACATTGGTCGTCAGCTCCTGGAGTAGACTGTGACTTAGCAGGTACCTCGCATTCAATGGTTGTATCACTTACAACATAGTCGTTTGCAATGGTGCATGGATTACCACATATCATAACAACGGCCTTCTGCGAAAACCCAGTACCAGTAATTGTAATAACTTTTCCACCACCAAAACCACTCTCGGAAGGCGTCACGCTGTCGATATTAAGCTGGTAAACGAACTCTTTCCCCGAAGTAGCCTTGCCTTTCCCACCTACATTAAGAGTTACTGGGTACGTTCCAGCCGGTTGTGCAGGCAATGTGCATATGATTGAATTAACTGTACTTGATGTAACCGGACAGTCCCTCTCTCCAATTCTAACATGGTTTTCAGAGGAATCTGTTTCAAAATTGTTCCCTTGTATGGTAAGAGTACCGCCAGATTTACCATTGGATGGTGTAACTGAAGCAATGACAGGGGTCGAAACTGAATTTACGGCGTAGTTGGCTGTTGGGAAGGGTTGCCCATTAGAAGTGACAGTTAGCAAATAAGACCCATCTGCCTGCTTTGGTGTTATGCATTCTATAACAGCAGTGGTGATGCTAGTTATAGGGCATGGTAGCTGGCCGATGGTTACTGTGGTTGAGCTATCTGTCGTGTCAAATCCATTACCATTAATGGTCAAAGTTAACCCACCATTAAGACTACCTTGTGTTGGTGAGATGCTCGTCAAAGCTGCTTCGCTGGTTACTCGTTGTGTATTTGGGTCAGCAAACCGAGCAAGGCCCTTGTTCCCTTTGATACTGACCACAACATCATGCTTGCCAGACACTACGCCAGGAAGATTGCACGTGATTTGACTTACAGTTGATGACTGCACCACACAAGGTTCACTACCAACCATCACAACGGCATCCGAAACCACATCAGTAAGTTTTGCACCATCTATAGTCAACACAGTGTTTGGTGAATTGATTGTGGATGGTGATATACTTGTAACTTCGGGTGTCTGGTCTCTGAGATAGGTGAATTGACATGGAGACACGTCACAAATTGCTTCCAGTGTTTTACCGTCTCTTTGCATCGAAAACGTTATATTAGCGATAATGGTATTACTGTGAATATCACTAGATGTTGGTGTGGTACATTCAATGCTTGTATACGACATGGTCAAAATGTCACATTTGTTGCTTCCGATGTTGATGACAAGTCCTGGTACAAACCCTTGGCCGGTTATGGTGAGTTTTGTGCCACCCATAATGGAGCCAATTGCTGGTTGCATTGAGTTCACTATGGGAATTAATTCAAATGATGTGGTGCGGTTGACCAGCGGTGAAACCAACGCTCGGCCTACACCTTCAACTTTCAGAGACGCTGGAAGACTCACAAAAGGTGGTGGATTACTTGAAGTATCTAAGGTACAGGTTATCTGTGTTGGACTACTCGTTTGGGCCTGACACGAGTGGTTGCCAAATTTTACAATGTTCTCGTTGTTGTTTGAACTGAATCCTGAACCAAGTACTCTTATAGCAGTACTGCTGTCCCCGGACCACGGCTCAACTGACGTCAATATCGCTGTCACGCATGTTGAGAAAGTGAAACTAAAATGAACGTTGTCTTTTGTTGTTGCCGCAGCTTGTTGACAATTGTCTTGGTTGTTCAAGTTCGATGCCCCGAGGCGATGTTGAGCATTAAAACCTTAAATAATAAAGAAATTGGTAAAATTGAAGCATATAATCTAGTCGACCGTATTTGCTAATACCTCTAAAGGGGTGGGTGCAACTCTTAAACTAGAAATTGTTGATTTTACTGGAGAACCCGGTGAAAAACACTCGGAGCACAGAAGAGATCAACTAAACTCTACTCACTTAGTTAAGATCCAGATCAAGATTTTCCCAGGCAGTCACCCATCCAAATAATAACCCTGACCAACCGGGCTTAATTAGTGGTGAAAGGCAGCGCACTAATCACCTCTGCCACCGGTGCTTCTAAACCATTATACCATGGTACTGAAACTCTACGACGTGAAACACGACGACGACGATATTTGAACGAAATGATTTAGAAACACTGGCGCATTAAGGAGAAAGTCAGAATAAATTATACAATTAGCCGGTGGAAATTTAAATTCAAAATACAATAAAACTAAACGTAATGGTTAAACAGCTGCAAAGAATACCAGTCCTGTCAAGGATTGTTTTTCGGGTCTTTTGAATTCTAAATTGCGAGCTCGCTAATATATTTTGAATTATCGCTCAATCCCCAGATGAAAAATGTATAATTAATGATCCCAGAAGATTCCTCGACGTCGTCTGAGCTGCATTTACAACGCCACTGAGAGCATGTCAACGTACTCAGGAGAACACTAGGGAGCTTAACCAAACACGACGGCAACGCGGTGGCGACGGTGGTCGATATAATGGAGTGTATAGGGTAGAAGATAGGAAATGAAAAGTCCCACGGGAGTTTCAGGCGTCGTCTTCGGTCTATTTACAACGTTAAACCGAACATCTTTACGTCTTCTACGCAACAACTACACCTCAAGCCACAGTAAGCAATTTTTCAAAGCGACTCAGGAGAACTTATTCTAACGATAAAGATTCTCCAATAAACCCTTCAAACTGCGTTAAACCTGATACAACGGATAATACAAGGTAATCTTTTTTTGTTTGTTACTTAAAGGAATTTGTTTTTGCCGTTGTCGCCGCGCTTCCGTCCTACATGCTAAAGGTCCCTACTAACTCATATATTAAGTTAATGCTCCGACCTACAAATCTCTCTCAGAACTCAACGCTTTGAAATCATTTAACCACCACTAAAGTTAGTAAAAAGAAATTTAATACAAAAACAAATGACTTGTTTACATGGAAAATATTTGGCTCAGGGATAGGGACACCTCCTACTCGAGTCACCCTGGGCAAGCCAGTTTCTCTTACAATTTTCATGCAAGATAAACGTTTACATGAGAGCGCCTTTCACTTGGCTCGGCTGATAGGGTCAGCCTGGGGGAGGATCACCCTCTTTTAAAAAAGAGTGACCCTGGCAGGCGAGTCAACTTTTCATCATATAAACGATTTAGCTCGGCTAGCCAAGGCAAAGTTGCTCTTGCTCAAGGTCGAAGCAAGCTCAAGCAAGCTTCTCTTACATGTAATTAAACAGGCAGCAAACACCGTCGCCAACTTCTCATCTAAACGCACAGCAATGTTGACTCAGGTAGAAGGGTGTCCCTACAACCCGAGCCAACTCTTCTTCAAATAAACTGGGCCAAAGACATCAGTCAATCATGGTTTCTTTCATATAGCAGACTTTTCATCACGTTGTCGTCCTTCTCATTCTCTTAGAGCTCAAGGTCTCTTGAAATGACGTAGTGGTGCAGGCAAGGAGGGGAAAGGGGGCTGGTCGCCCCCCAATATCTGCCAGACTGTGATCTGCATTGTACAATTCAAAGGAAGGAAAAATAAAAGATGCATGAAATGAAGAAATGTCGAAATGAAGCACAACAAAATAAAATTAGCATAGCCGCCAAAACAAATGTTTGCAATAATAAGCAATAATAATAAACAGTTTTGGGTGCTGTGTATAAAAATAGCGGATCGGCACGGCAGAACGTATGCTTCTCTTAAGTAGTTCATCTCTGTCATATGACGCATGCAAATGCATCAACGTAATCAGTGGATCTAAGCGATTACGACTACGATCCCTCATCACTTTTACCATCCGATCAAGCAGCGAGAGATTATGTCATTAAAAAAGGTCCGTGTCAACCGAATGATTTTGACTTAGTTCCCCCCGAAAAGAAAGTGACGAGCATTACTTACCATTAACTTGCACATTCACGTTAACGATCTTGGACAACGGTTCCTCGACCACAACACTTCCTTTCATGTCAAACGTGCCAGATTCGTCGATGAATCCAGTGGAGTAGTAGTAAGTACCAGCCTGACTAAAACGATGGATGAATGATCCAGTGGAACTTCGGGTGCTTCTAAATCCTTTGAGGTCGTATTCTGCTGTGTCGCTGTCTTTCGTTTGATGAACTTCGTACTGGATATCAACCAAATAAGGAGCGGCCCAACTCCACTAAAAATTAATAATTCAGAGATTATTAACTGCCTATTGAAGTTACCGAGTAAACTCATGAGTAAAAACAATTTTTTGAAATTCAATACATTAAATTTTTGTCACGACAATTCTTGGAGTACGTTGGAATCATTACAATTTATACCAACAATAATTTCCGGTCTGGTGATTGGCTGGTTGTGAGTTCTAGAGTGAATTTCATTGGCTGTGGATAAGAGTATTGTACACTTTGGCAGAGGCGTGTAGCAGCCCTCAATAAATTTCAATTCTATGTAGTTGGCCAAAAGCATGGAAAATGTAATTTCGAAGTCAAAGTTGGTCAAATAATTTCAAATTATAGTTGGACGAATAATATTTTTAATCGCTTCTTCTGACACTTCAAAAACACGTTTTGCTAAATTAATCCTAGCGTACTCCTTGTGTTGAAACGTTTAAATACTGATGAGATACATTGGATAAGCATGAGGTTTCAAGAACGATTAGGTTTGTCCTTTAGGTTCTCTGCATCTTCCAATTAAGCAAGAATTGGTCAAGATCACAATAACTAGTTGGTTATTTTCATATACCCACCCCAATTGACAGTCTTTCGCCACGCCGCTGCACTTTGGCAATTCAAACTAAGTTACCTTAAAAATTTCTGCCATTACAAAATTTCAAGGGTTTAAATTCCCTACCACTGGTCTGAATACTAGGACTGGCTTAAACATCCTTTTCTTTTTAAATCAGTCAATTTTGAAGCAAGAGTATTTATATGTGCTGAGATTTTGAAGTTTGTCCAAATCTATGTAAATCGTGGTAGCCATCTTGCTGTAACCTCATTAGTGCATAATTGAAGCTAATAGCGGCCAATATGGCCGCTATTAGCTTCAATTATGCATAGCATGTATTATCCCCTCCTAGTTTCCAGATCAGTGTTCCCTACGTGTGCCGGGGGATGTTGGCATTTCGATTTGAACCACGCATTATTTCAGTTACCTTCACTGCTTCCCCTACTCGAATAGTTACAACAGATGGTTTCCAGGCGTACCCAATACCAAGATCTGCAGGAAAAATAGAAACGACTTCAGCTTAAATGCTTTTGTATAGATACTTTTAAAAACGAATATCATGGCCACGAAATTGTCTTAATTAAAACTTTTAAAGTTTTTTTTAATTCATGTAGCTCATGAATCCTCGGAACAAATTAAAGGTCAAACGACTTGACTGAACACAGATCGACCAATTGGAAAAGTTTCCGAGGATTAGTCTTCAAAGAGTTTATGCTATAAAAGAGTGTATACTATAAAACACGCATGGCCACTGGAAGGGAACTTTTTTGTTCCAGTAAAGCAATCTGCTTCCTTTGCATGCCTTTACTGGTATAAGCACTTCTGCTCGAAGAAGGTCGTATACGAACCCATCTGTGCATAGCATAAACAATACGATAAAAGCTAAAACAAAAGCAAAAACAAAGACCGACAACAAACAAAAGGAAAAAATTCAGTGGTTAAAGGGTTAAAGTTAAAATATTGCATGACCCTGGGTGGAACGTTTCTGCATATTCGTGAATACTCAACGGACGCCTTGCTGGCACCATGCTTACCTGGATGAGAGCCCGAGTTATCTACATCGACCGTTTTCCCACCATACGGTGTTATACACTTCAGTTGTGTTGCGGTGCTTTCAACTACGGTACAAATTTCATTTCCAAACATCACTTTGTTGTCCGACGTGTTCGTACGAAAACCTTGACCATCAATTGTCACAACGTTGCCACCATTTAAAGAGCCTCGCTGTGGTGAAACGCCTGTCACATATAACTCTGCAGTAAAATTACCAGAAATGCTATTATATGAAGCACGGCCATTCTGCGTTGTATCAACTATCACGGGCACTGGTCCAGGTGGGATTACTGGAACTACAAACACAATCTCAGTACTTTGTGCTGATCGAACTTCACATTCCTTGCCGGCGATTGTGACCACCACTTCAGCTAAAATGGAGGGGAACGAAGTACCAGTCAGGGTGACTTCAGTTCCACCGTACACTGGGCCGATATCTGGATTCATGTTGGTAATTTTTGGTTGGAGAGATGCATCATAGGTGAACCCATTATCAACGGTGTTAATATAATCACCATTTTTTATGACAACGTCGACAACGCCAGACGCATGGGCATTAGTTTTGCATCTTATAAGTCGTGCGGTAAGCGAGAATATATCACATTTGATGTTCCCGATTCGTACGTTTACTTCAGACATGGTTGTTCCAAATCCGTTTCCTTCAATTGTGATAGTTGTACCCCCAGCCGTACCACCACTTGTTGGATTTACTGATGTCACCACTGCTATGACCAAAATAATTCCCAAACTGTTGTTCAGGTCAAGCGATCGTCTCCGTCGTCTTTGTGTTGGTGGGAGATCAAAAGCAGCGTCTCCTTTGGGTAAAATATTTACACGATAGTGTTGGTAACCAAGAGATGCATTTTCAGCTAAGGTAAAAAAAACATACAAATAATATATATATATATTAGTATACTGGTATTACTAACATTCGCGTCCGTGCTGTGTCGTATA
>JAOBAZ010157212.1:0-10704 GCA_026546875.1 Pteroeides caledonicum | reverse complement strand
ATGCCGGAAAGAGACACGGGACAAAAAACGCCGGACAAAAAAGACTGGACAAAAGACACCGGGCAAAAGACTCAGGATTATATCGATCAATCATACATACAAGCACTTTTAAAAACTTTATTTTCTACGTTTCGGGGCCAGCCTCTTTGTCAAGAATAAAATATAGTTTTTATTCTTGACAAATCTTATGTTGGAACTTTGTTAAAGGATGGTTCATTATCGCCCTGTGCACCGCCGCGAGTTTAACGGCTATATAACGGTCGTCTTGTTTAATTATTAATCTTGAAATTGTTGCTACTATTGAAACAATCTTCAACTAAATCAGCGCTTCAACTCTCAGTGACGTTGCCTTCAACTGAAGTTGCTTAAAGTATGTGTGTATATGTGTGTGTGTGTGTGTGTGTGTGTGTGTGTATGTGTGTGTGTATGTGTGTGTGTGTGTATATATGTGTATGTGTGCGTGTGTGTGTATGTGTGTAAAAAGTGTTCTAGAGTGGGAGAAAGTGTTCTAGAGTGGGAGGCAAACGACCAAGTCTATAAAAATGACGTGTGTGTGTATAGAAAGTGTTCTAGAGTAAGAACTAAACGAACAAGATCGCCGTTCCTCCACAAAGCAAGAAAATAAAGTAAATTCTCTCCTCGATAATGAGATTATCGTTTTTACCAGTGTGGTTAATGTCAATAAAACATTACAAATGTTTAATTATTTACTGATATACCGATAGCTGAAATCAATGTTAACTTTGTATTGTGTTCACGTGTGTTCTGCAGATCAACTCTAGCCTTATCGGTGGTTGTAACCTAATTAATGTAATTATGAGAATATGTTTTATTACATATAGCATGGTACGGCTAGTACTTTTTTACGGTAGTACTAAACTACGTTCAATTAGTACAAAAGTTTGGCTTCTTAATCGAGCTCTGGGAGCAAAGAAGGCCAACCTGCCGCCGGTAAGTCAAGCAGTATTTATGCCAATTATTAATTAAAGGTATCTCGCTGTGATGTTAGCTGATATGGTAAAAAGAAAATAAAAAAAACAGTTTTACCTGAAGTAACTTGTCTGGCATTCATAAAAAATAACAAGTACAAGAAAGGTACCATCTTGAATAACTTGAACTAGCTAGTTCTAACTTTGTTTATAAAGCGTATGGCTTTATTACAAAATAAACACTGTTGTTTATTAACCTGCCGCGCGCTCCGACTTTTAAATCATAATTCATAACATTGAGAAAACCAGTTATTGTTTAGTTTTACTTGATTGTCTAGCAAATATAAACAAAATTGGGCACAAGAATAAGAAAATGGGCACAAGAATAAGAAAATTAGCTGTATACGAACAGATTTTATCTCATATTCGTCGCCAACTTCGTTTCTAGTTTTTGCGTTCTTTCAAACGCCAATTGCATAATTTTTATAAATTGCCTGGAAGCGGAAGCACTGCCAGCAGAAATTCTAACTGGAATTTTATAAAAATTCCAAATAAAATCCCAAAATACTCCGACATCAACAAAATGTAAAAATTTCTGATATTTCCACTTTCGTTTTCAGGCTCTGCTCAGCTTACTCCGTCACAATTTAGGTGTTTTATGCGCCAATTTCGAGCTGCAGGACTGGCTGCTGTATAGTCTCGCACGTCGTTTTGTAAAAAACGAAATCTGAAATCAATTTTTAAAAAGTGAACAACCGAATTACCTCGAAAATTCAGAGTCTCGAGATAAAATTTCGTACTTGGTGGCTGTACTACGGACACCTGGTACCCCTAGGGTTCACATGTTTCCCTTCTCTTCACTATATATCCGTTCGCGACAATTTCGCGCCAAATTTGTCACATGGTTTATTCAACCAGAGAAGCTTGTTTTGAATTTGACCATTTGTTAGAAACTTGTGAGAAAATAAAATGACTTCTATTGATTATACTGAAGAGAAAGGTAATTGCTGACTTCTTTTTCCCTTAACTTTCATGAAATATTGTTTCTTTATATATTTTATATTTTTTTATTGCGTGGCGAACATTGTAAATGTAAATATATATTGTATGCCTTAAACTGGCTTGTAGTGATACTGCGATAGTGATGCCCGCTACTATTTGTATTTTTTTATTTCGTTATGTTAATGTGAACAGATAAGGCGAAACGATTTTTAGCTGAATTCTATGTGGAGAATCCGCACGGGAAACAATTTAAATATGGCGAACAACTGGTAAGAATATACTTCTACGACTTGTTGGAATCGTTGTTTGTTCAATATATCTCAGACTTTATTATTATATACTAGCAGGCCAAACTTTACTTATCTTTTACTTAAATTATTTCTAGGTTAAAATTGCACACAGGGAACAAGTCGGATTACTAATTGAGTTGGACGATATTGCAGAGGTATAATTTCTTTTACAGTTAAAATTAATATATCTACTCTAGTCTAGGTAATCCTATTTTAACTTTGTTGAGGACCAGTATTACTCATCCCATGATTTCTTATCTCACAAGAACAATCCATTGGTCTTTAACAGATGAGGTTTAATAA
Organism: Pteroeides caledonicum; assembly: GCA_026546875.1. Taxonomy (NCBI): domain Eukaryota; kingdom Metazoa; phylum Cnidaria; class Anthozoa; order Scleralcyonacea; family Pennatulidae; genus Pteroeides; species Pteroeides caledonicum. Next base: position 8,180 of record JAOBAZ010157212.1, on the reverse strand, counting down.
TTATTACAATGCTTAAAATTCTGACCAAATAAGGCAATAGGAAATTTTCAAAATCATGAAAATTTTCTTACCTGTACCTATTTTATACTTAATTACTTTCAACTTTGATCTGGAGAAAAGTAAAGGGAATTGTAGTTCATTGTGTAGTTCCATTTATAAAATATTGCCTCACCTAATTTTGATCATACTGTACATTAGTTATGCCAATTATCACATTGTATTGCATAACTACAAATTAGGATATCAAAATAAAAAACTTTTTAAAAAGACTCAATTCCAAAGTAGCAAATGGCAACAAGATTGTAAACAAAAATCCAAAAAGTTGAGTCAAAGTGTAAAATGACAGTTTGAAAATTGCCACCAAAAATAACAAAACTGCATCGTAAAGATCCACATTGAATTGCATAATTGTATTACAAATTTTAGCAGTAGTCCCTGCATAGCTGTTGAGCTTCCCATTTCAATGTCTATTACTCTGGAGGTCATTGTGCACACTTACTGCATGTATGACATGTATCAACACATTTTATACATAATACTTTTCCTGGTCAGATTCTTATTGTTCTTCCAACTTTAACATTCTTCATGAATTTTCAATGATTTTTGGAGAATGCAGGGTTTTTTGTGTAGCTCCTACAGTGATTTTTGATACCCACCAAAAATTGTTTGCACCCCCTAAACTAATATTTACCTTTTTGTTTGGTTGTTTTATCATCACTTCATGTGCACATGTGACCGCTTTCTTGTAAGTTTTCAAAATTCACAGTATTATCCCACCCACCCAGAGAGACTTGTTTATCCCTACAAACAAAAAAATGAAAATCCCTACTTTAATATAAAATGATACAAAGAGAACAAGGTGACCAACCCCTTTTTGTATTTATAATTTTTTCTAAAACATGATTAGTTATATATATGTGCCAAAATTATAACTAAAAATGTCTGTGTTTAAGTGTATGTATATTTTATAACGTTATATATCATATTAGGTTGATCCTGATCTAGCTCAAAGGATAGTGACGAACACCCGTAGATATACCAACATTTTTTCTGAAGCTGTTGATGAGATGTTACCTCAATACAAGGAAAAAGAGGTATTATGCTACCATATGGTACTGTACTAATCCTAAGAGTGTCATCCCCCCAAAAAAGGACAAGGTTAGATGGTCACCTAACTCCTTTTGTACAGGAACATGTAATCCTTTTGTATATTAAGATTTTGTACTCCTGTTCTATTAGAAAATTCACAGATGAAGTGTAGTTATGCAGAAAATACTACCTGTATATACAGTACCTATCAATTTCATTTATTTTCAAATATAGAATACCTGTACCAGCTTCCTATGTATTTGTTTATATATAGGGTAGACTATGATAGAAAATACAGTTAGTGACAAAATTATGCATTTTTAAAATGGTTTATCTTCCAGATTCAACACAAAGATTCTTTAGATGTATATATCGAGCATCGCCTTCTTATTGAATGTCAGAATCGAAGAGAAGGTGAAGTGCGTGACCCCTATAATCAATATCCAAGAGATCTTTTGCGAAGATTGTAAGTTCTGTGCCACTTTTAATTTGCAGTACAAAACTTTAGTGATACTTCAAATATGCCATTTACACCCCAGACGTACATCCGGACTATAAACCACAACTTTTCAAACTTAGTTATATATAACCAAAATCATGACAAATGGGATAATAACCAATATATATAACCAAAATCATGTCAAATGGGATAATGGAAGTTTTTCAACATTTTAACAAAAAACAACAGAAAGTCTAGAACACAAACATGCATGAAATATTCATCTATGGCAATAAACAAGGCTGGCCACTCACTCGCCCCAATCTACTTCCCAACATTGTAGAAACAATCTATAATAGTGTGACTTATACTGTAGTACAGAAATTATGGTGTACATTTTTATTGACATGTTGAACAAATTGCATTCATTATTATTACCGGTAATCTAACTGCACTAGTCAAAGTCATAATAGATCCAAAGTCTTTATAACCCTTTCCTTATTGCACATGGCAGTTTATTCAGAGCATAATGATATATTATTTAATTTTCCTTACTAATGTAAAATCAACTGAAGGCAAATTTCTCATTACATTTATCAAATTTTTTCATTATCTCATTAATGGATACAAGTTAATTCAAACTATGATAATTAAAAATGTAAAAGTATTGGAGTGTCAGTTATTTTGCATTTTTAATAATAGTATTACCGGTAAGTGAAATAATATTATGTGAATAAATAAATACAGTGTATTCTAGCTAATTTTAATAATTGCTGGAGTTGTGGAATAGCTTTTGGGTTTTTCCTTACTTGGTTAACTGTCTAATTTCCTCTATCCTGATGTTATAGTGAAGTCAACTTCAAACATTTTTCAAATCAGAAAACTATGTCAATACGTAATATTAATGCATCAAGCATTGGTCAACTTGTTACTGTACGAGGGATTGTTACCAGAAGTACTGAGGTCAAACCTGTTGTACAGGTAGCGACATATACTTGTGATAGATGTGGTGCTGAATCATATCAAACTGTAAGTTACATAATGTCTTATTTTTGAAAAATAGCTTTAGTTTTAAGTTAACATATTTTTCAGGGGAATGGCCACATGGTGTATGTTGTGTTGAACTGTGGTTCTTATATAGACTGACAAAACTATGCATAAAGTGGTTATCTAGGTTTAAATTAACACTTTGCAACAGCTGCACAATATTTGTCCGAGTATTTTGGCATCCTTTGTCCAGGTTTTGCCCTAGCCATGCCTTTTTTTTTGCTTAATTTAGACATGTATATGCAAAATTGGTGAATGGCCGTTTTTTTTTGATAAATTACAGACTTCTTCAGCTTTCCATTGCATGACTTGGTATCATTCTGTGTAATTTTTAACTGCATCTCTATTCTTTGCCAAGACTACGGAGAGTGGTTTAGCCCAAAATATGAACGCTAATTTGTGCAGAGTTTTAGTAAAATCAATAATGAATTTTATTAAAAATCGGCTTCATAATGCGAGTCAATCCAAGCAGGTAAAAGCAATACAATAGGAGCAACATATTTTCTATAAACTGCTACTTCTTTACAAAATTTATATAAACTGCTACTTCTTTACAAAATTTTTGTCGATTTTTGTCGCTGTGGATTATACACCAGTGCGACTTGCATATGAATTTTTCCAAAAACCAGCAGAGTTTGAACTTTGAAATGTCGAAAATACAGGTGTAGCTTTTCTGCATGTTTATCAGTAAATATTGTAAAATATGTTTATAATATTAATAAGTATATAATCACTGCCTCACAATGCCTCAGGCCACATGTAAAGGAAACTGCAATCTGGTAATACAAGAAAAGGAAGGAGGATATGTGGCCTGACCCTTAGACAGGAGTCTTGACTTGATGATTTGGCCCCGGCCTACTAATCTTTGCAAGTTTTTTATTTAAAACATATTAATGTGTTGTAAATGAATCATAACTACAAGACTCATTGTTTTAGGTTGCTCATTGTTTTAGGTTGTTCCTTTTATGTTTCTTATAGGTAACATCTTCCACCTTTATGCCTTTACTTCTCTGTCCAAGTAAAGAATGCCAGACCAACAAGTTAGTTTTATAACAACTGTTGTTTTCCAATTACTCTGGTTCTTTAATTTGCAAGAAAATTAAAATATTTGTTTATAGGTCTGGTGGCCGTCTCTATTTACAAACTAGAGGATCCAAGTTTCAAAAATGTCAAGAACTTAAAGTGCAAGAACATAGTGATCAAGTACCTGTTGGTAATACTCCACGGTCAATGACAATCATAGCCAAAGGAGAACAGACAAGACTTGCTGTTCCTGGTGATCATGTTGCTGCAACTGGAATATTTTTGCCAATGATGAAAACTGGATTTATGCGTATGACCCAAGGCCTTATGTCAGATACATTTTTGGAAGCCCATGTATGTATTGAAAATGAGTTAATTAATCAAAGGTTGCACCTTGTTGCTTTAGCTTTTTTTACTGTACATCTGTATCCTCTATAGTGTATTTATACTATGTATTTATATTACAGTTGGTTTAACCATTAATGTGCTTTGGTATGCCTACAATACTGTACTAGCTTATTCTTTTACTCTGCCTAATCCAGTTGATTTTAACCATCAAAGAAAAAAAGTTTTAGGCATTGAAACCCATTGTTGATGAGGGGTTTTAGTAAAAAGTAAAAAATCATCTGGCATTAGCCTGAGTAAAATCTCAGTGCTTTCAATGGGCTCACTTGCCCCCAACATGGGTTACGTGCAAGTCCAACCACTTGCAAACAATTGCACTAGCAAAAGGGTAATTTAATATAAAATTAAATCATGCTTGCCCAATTAACCTTATTGTCATTTGAGCGCTATCTGTATTTCAATACAAATTGTCAACACTTTAATAAAGAAAGACTGAATGAAATAGTGTGTTTGGATTGCCTGCTCCTAACATGCTGAGGTGTTGCAAGAGTTGAGAAAAGGTAAGACATATGAATCATAGGCAAGTGTCTTCCTAGCTTTTCTCAACTTGAGCAGCATCCCAAGCATTTGAATCATGCCATCCAAACATGCTAACCATTGGGTATTTCTTTTATAATAAACATGATAATTTTGAGAGTTGTGAATTTTGAAATTTCCTGTTTTTTGAATGGCCTGATCCAAACATGGGCATTGCTAATCAGCATGTGTTAAACCTGTTAGTAAAGTTATGATATTAATGTATTTAGAGGATTGTGAAGATGAATAAAATTGAAGATGAAGAGTTAGATGAAGAAGAGTTGAGTGATGAAGAAATCCAAAATCTATCTGTGGGTAAGACACAAGTATTGTTTTTGAAATTATATTTAATTTGAATATATTTTAAAAATAGATTTGCCATAGAATTACAACAGTGACAGATAAAGGAAACACCCCGCTGAAATCTATTCTGATAATTGAATCCAAACTGTTTTTGATAAAACCTCACATTTTCCCAGATTGTTGACTTCACAAATATCACAGATTGAGGTGTATATATTGTTTTATACTGTAGAATCAGATGCTAATTTTGACTTGACAGTAAGAATAATAATACAGAAACCAGACATTTTACATAGATGAAACTTGACGTAACATGACATGAATTTGCATTGGAGTAAATATATTAACCATGTACATACAACTCATAATATATATACTGTACATGTGTGAGCTAGCCTCAGCAATGGCTTACTCATTATAGCCATCAGCAATATATGTAAAATGGCACTTTATCCATATTAGAATGTGTATTTCATTACTTGTACATGTCTATATTGCGAATTTATTTTAAAATTAATTTTGATTTCATGCAAAAAAGATCTTACATGCAAATGAATAGCTGGCATTTCAACAGGTAAGTCGTAAGGGACATTGAAATGCCAAGCAATAGATCAAGCGATGGTCAGGAACTATGGAAAAAAATATCATTATCGTTATCAGTTTGCAATTAAACGTACGACACTTGTAATAAATGTTGTCGACTCCTGTCGAGAGGTCCGTACAAAAGAATAATGAATTACGGTTGAGTTAATTTTCTTCACTTGTAGTTTTCTTACAATACAGTAACCAAATGAAAAACATGTTCCCTAACGTGTTCGTAACCCGTTCTGGAATGCGTTTTGTACACGTTCCATATGAAGCATAATACAAATTTTGTGGAAAGAAACGCATTAACCCTTTCGCGACGGTAGCTCTACCCTAGACAAGTAAAATAGTCTGGCGTTAGTCTACGTAAAATATAAGTATCAATCGCTGTCGGGAAAGAGTTAACGTGATAGTTTTTAACCCATTCGCGACGGTAGCTCTACCTTGGACAAGTAATATCGTCTGGCGTTAGCCTACGTAAAATATAAGTGTCAATTGCTGTCGAGAAAGAGTTAATATGAACGCATTTCCGAACGCGTTTGGAAACGAATTTTGAACGAGTCCCTAACGCGTTCCAGATGCGATCGGAGCATTGGGGTACTTCTGAGCAGTACTATATATGTTGGTCTTCTAAGTTTATGTTTAAAGCATTTTTCAATTGCTAAATTACTGCTGATTTTATATCAATACCAAACTTCTGCCCTGGTCTTTGCTACCTCACTTTAACAAGGCGCGCGATTCTCCACACGTACAAAAACCCCTATGGGCAGGTGTGCACTAACACAACTTGTTACACTTATAGGGATATTTCAGCGCTCCAGACAATATTTGTACTTACCTTGCGTGTAGCGTTAAGTTACTGTATAAAAAAGCTCGTAATACAGTTTCTAAACCAATAAAAAAAATATGAACAAAAGCTGTAATTTTGACTATTAATGTAAAGCCGAAGTGAAACACTTTGCATTAACTGCTTCAATAATGTGACGTAACTTTGTGTTCCGGTTAGAGCTATTTAGTGGAATGGGGCTTTGCAATTCACTGAGTTGTAGTTTTTTGACGAAAATTCCATGGAAAAGGACAAAATCTCCTTGTCGTTGTCTCTGGAAGAACTCAGTTGTATTTGTTTGAGCTACAAGTATAATTTGTGACCGGGACTCACGTTCCAACTATCAAACTATCCAATGTTTAAAGCGGAGACTTACATATTTGTTTTTATTGTAAAACGAAAGCACAAAACAAAGATCTATACAGAAGGCTCACTCAGTGGTACAACGTGTCCCCGTATTTTTATTCAAAAATATGCAGTTTACTGGTTGAGTCAGATGAGTAATGAGATCTGCGCAGGGACAAAAACTTCAAAGGTTACGACGCGACTGAACCTTGTGGTCATTACTCTGTTCTGTGACGAAAGTCTAAATCGAAAAATTGTTTTGCGATGTGTTTCATTTGGGCCATTTGTAATTTATTTCACTTCAGAGAGTGTTTACATGATCCCGCTTAGCCGGGATACAATGAGGCATGGAAATAAGTCAGTGAGCGGTGGTGAATGAAAAGTTAAAACTACCATTATAACAGACTGGGATCATGTTTGATAAGATCTCATACTTTGACGGAATTTCTTGGGACGTTGAGCAGTCTTTTGATCTTTGATCACATTCAAATTTTCAACATGGAAATCAGCACGGTTAAAACATGAACCGCAGCTTGTTTTCCAAAACGACCTCACACCTCATTGCATCCCGGCTAAACGGGATCGTGTAAACAGTCCTTAAACAACACTGAAGTATCCCTTTACTTCCCCGTTAATTATGATAATTATCATCATCTGCATAATTTTAAATAAATATTTTTGGCTGGCTATATAGTGACACTGGAATCAGGGCTTCCACTTTTGAAGGAAATTTCCTTCCAATAGCTTGTCCCTAGGAGGGAAAGTTCTTGGAAAAGTTATTTGTTTGTTTTATTTGACGACACCCTCCTCCACAGTGAAAGTCGTATGCAAATTTTTTGTGGAAACACTGACTGGAATATACCCAATGGCATAAAACATAACTGTTTAATTTATGAGTAAAGTTCCTTCGTGTACAACATTGTGTACTGCAAGCATCGTATTGTAGATAATGTGAATATGAGCGTGCGGCAGTTTATTTAAATATATACTTATTATGTATTATGGTGTTTTATTAACATTGTTGTGAAATAACGTATACTATAATCAGTTGATGGTCTGGAAGCTTGTTCAAAATTTAATAGAACTCACCTAAGTTGATCTCGGTTTATTCAAACTCTGTGTACCTTTGGTATCACGTGTCAACTATATTTTGGGACGATCAACCAATAACAGTGCTCTAAATCTCCATTGTTCAAACTCATGGATGAGTGCTTTTCCGAACCATTCTTATTGGTTCTTTCCCTCAATATTCAATAGGCACGTGATCACGAAGGCTCACGACACCAGTTCATGTTCAGCATTAAGAATTTTGTAACTTATGAAATCCGCAAATTTGTAGGAGTTTTTTATTGCATACACAGTATTCCCAACAACAGGAGACAAAATGTCTGTCAAGTACTCGAAAGTTCGTAGGTTAGATAATCGATATAGGACACAATAGGTCTTAGGGGAAACTCCGGTGTATGAACTTTTGGTAAGCCATAAAATAGTGGGCATGACTCATGACTATGTATAACCTTTTTTATAATATAGTTACTCACTATATAACAGCTTTTCTGCAATTTCATTGGTTAAAATACTCACCGTATGTCAGCTCATATA
>JAOBAZ010157101.1:0-10707 GCA_026546875.1 Pteroeides caledonicum | reverse complement strand
ATCTTATAATAGTTTTTTTATATATTATATATATATATTTTTATATATATATATATATATATATAATTTTAATCCGTCCCAACAAACTTTGCGGTGCCTCTAGGCACTTGTATTTGCAAAGAATATTTTAAACCAAAGCAGTCAAAACGATAGGAAACTTGAAAGATGTTTTTATATTAGTCTAATAATAAGCGTTACTTAAAGCTATTCAAAAAAAATAATAACAGCTGTTCTTTTTGGATAACATGTACACTTGTTTGGATGTTGCGGAAACTGAATTCCGGTTTTGCAGCCATAACCTTAAATACTAAATGAACTGCAGATAGTTATTATTGACCAATTAGATAAAATATAAAACAACAAACAATGCTGACTAAATTTCTATGTGACGTTTCTACAATCTTGATGTGACCATGAAGAATAACGGAGCTGTGATTTGTTCACCGATGATCTGTTACAGATTGGTGCAAAAACGAGTGTTTATTGGTTTACTGGCCAAAGGAAATGATAGCATAGATACAACAGTTAACTAGTTACAAAATTAATATTATAACAGTAACATCAATGGTGTTTACCTTAAACAATTTAGTAATCGTTTATACATTGTCTATATTGTTTTTTATTTCTAAATCTTAGGTGGTAAGTATATCTTTGTTAATTGGTCTACTTGGTGTACGCAGAAGACACAGAAGATAAATTCTGTTGAATTCGGCTTCTTTTTAGCGTATAAGTTAAATGGTCTAAGAAACAGTGTTGGGAATGCAAAATATAAATTTACAACTGCGAAAATTGAATTGTTCCCTTCAATGAAATTAAAAATATCAATACGGTAAAAGGGGTTTCGCGAATACAGGCTACGCATCATCGCGTTATGAATAATTAATTGCGCGTTGAAGTTAGGAGATTGGGGTCGACTGAGCTTGGTTTCTATAGCAATAAGTAACAAAAAGGGTTATTATATGTAGAAGCTGTTGTGATTTAGAAGGCTTAAAATCACGATTTAAAATACATGAAAATGCCCCGGAATCCTTATCCATTTCCTCGCTTAGAAAATGATGACAATTTTAAAAAAGAAAATCCAAACGATACAGTAAGTGTAACTTGATTAATTCAATAATTGCCACATGTGTTCGTTTTCCAGATTTGAACTTTTTACGAAGGTATTCTAATTCTGTGTTTTGTAATAATATGAAATCTGTTTTCTAGTGTACATGTATTATATAAAGTGAATAGACTTTAGTCTTCTGTGCGATAAAAAATGACCTCGAAAAATCTACTTTATATTAGGTAAAGAAAGAGAGAAGTGCTAAAGCCGGAGAACAACCCGATCAATGGAATCGACTTTTTAGAACTGAAACACTATCTAGTAAAAGAAGGGAGGTGTTCCACTTTGACCCTCAGGTATGGTTTGTAATGTGTAAACTATTTGGATTTGTTTTACTTACAGATAATAATTATTTTTTTCTTCTAGGCTCCTAACGATAGCCTTGATTTCGTTATAAAGTCTACATACAATCACCATGGAGAGTTCTTAAGTTCAAAATCAGAAACACTAATTCAGCCAGAAACCAAGAATTTACATCAGGGGTGAGATATAACAAAATTATATTCTGATATTTCTAATAATTTATGTGTCATTGATTCAACATTAAAGATATTCTAGTTGGCTTAGTGCTTTCTTTTGAAAGATAAAAACATTCATTGTGAAAATTGCCCTACTTGAGGTTAGAGCAGGCTCTAAACTGTAAAAGTTTTCAGCCTCAAGGTTGTGTAATTTTGCCTAAAGGTAGATAACAAAAATTTTTTCTATAATGCTTTCGATGTTATTAACTCTGGCAATTCATGTTAGAAATTAGAAGCATTTTAACAGCTTTTGCCATTTTGTCAAAGATATATGGTGTAAAGCAATTTAGCTTAATTTCGTAAATGTATCAGTAATGGGTAACATATCACATTTTATATTTGCAGAGAAAGAGCTGTTTTAATCAGCGGTGAAGCCAGCCTGCAAGGTTATGCAAATTTGAAATCATTACCATTATTCATTTCTTTAGAAATTCATTGTTTTTATGGTTCTTAAACATGGAAATATTTGCATAGCAGGACTAAATTGTTGGGCTGGCTTTGCTACTGGTTTTAATTGGTGCCGTACAATGAGTTTTTATCAATATTCCAATGTTTAATGATTATATAGACGTGTGTTGAAAAACAGACCTCCACCAGCAGGGCCTGCCATTGATATCAATAAACTCCCATTGCATATTTCATCTTCTAACAAAAAAGAAAGCATTCATTCTGTCACAGGAGCCATAGGTAAGTTAAGCATATGTCATATGGTAAAATATCATCTTGTCTCCAAAGATAACTATCTTGTTCTTAATTTCTCTTAATTGTTTTCATGTTTGTTTTATCAGTTTATAATTTGTATTTTTTTTCGTTTTCACCAGAAAGTCACCACAGCGCTGCTACAAATCGAGGTTACTCCAGAAAGCATGATGGTGGATTCTATTCATGTTGACAAACTTTTAATGTTTTTTATAATGATCTGTTATTTTTGAAAAGTTTCAAGTTTGCCATGTAAAAAATCCCTCATACATTTTACCTAATTTTTTTGTGTCTGTAAATATTATGTAGTCAATGAATCAAACTTGCTGTAGTTATTTTTGGTGTAAACTGTAATCTCTGGTATGAATATTCCATCAAGAAAAGGAGTTGATATTCACGATTTGAACCTTCGCCAAAATCTTGCGCCACTTTTGGTATTTCTTCTTACGTCATGACAAAAAAATTGAGAGCAAGCGAATTATGTAATTCAACCGGAAATGTATACGATTTTTGTATGCTAATTCTTTGGTGACCCGTAACATGATGTTATAATTGGGGTATTGTTCCGCCAAGTTGTGGCGGAAGTGTAGTTTACAAAGGTCTGCATGGGAACATTAAATGTAAAGAAATTTGGACATAAAAAAAGACGAATGGAGTATATATAAATTAGAGATTTAAAATGTAAACATTGTGAAGAAGCAAAAATTCTTGACAATGTTATTTGCAAGCTGTCAAGACTTATTTTAATATTTAAAATTTATGTCGAATGAGGAAAACCTTGCAGACTTTTACAAGTAATGGACGACTTGAGACTAAAAGAGTGTGACCTTTTCGAACTGGCTCATGTACTTCGAGTTAGAGCTATTTTATCTGATGGAGAGATACAAAAACAAGGTATGGATGTTATTTAATATTTATGGTAGTTACATTAGGACATTATTTGGTACTGTCAATCAATAATGCAGTAGTGATGAGGTGTGTATTCAAAAAAAAATCTGAATTTTTCCATCTTCATGGAGAGGTGCTATAGCAGCACTGTCCAGTGCTAAGATCCAGCTAGGAGTAAGCAAGACTGATAAGCCTAAAAAAGATGTTATTTTATGCAATTTACTGGCCAGAATACTGGTGGACCAAGCAGTTCAGCCTGTTGATTGGCTGTTTTATTAATTAACAGATACTGTACTGGCCAGAGTAATGAACATAATGAAATATATGGACAAGGGCACAAACATGAACGGTTCCAACCAGAGTTGGCTTGTGTTCATTCCGTATTCTGTAGAGCAAACCAAAGAAAAGAAATTGTTTTTTACTTTAGTGCTACTGTAGATTAAATTTGTTTTAGAAGATGCCATACAAAACTATCAATACATTGCATTGTGGGACTATTATGATGACTCAGAGAGAAGTCTCTTGGTTCTTTTATTTAGAAATGAAAAAGATAATAAGGGTATGTATGTTTTTGTATATGTTCACAAAAATATTATATGTCAATGAAGTACCACAGTCCTTCCAGTGAAAAATTATGAAACTATTTGGAACAGTAACTAATGCTTTATTATTAGAAACATTGTTTGTTCGTCACCATCAACTTTACCAAAAAGCAATATTCAAAGAAATACCTTGGTTTCAGGTATACATTTATAAATTAAGCACTGAAAATAAGTTATAAATTGAGTATATATATTTATGAATAGACAGCACAGACAGACACACAGAGACAAACAGGCAGGCAGGTGGGCACACATGCACCAAGAGTTGAGAGAAAGAATAGGAGTTAGATGTGTGTCTAAGGTTGTGAAGCGGAATAGGTTGAGGTGGTTTGGACATGTTGTGCGGAAAGATGATAATGAGTGGGTAAAGAAGATTATGTTCTATAAAGTAGACAGTGTCAGAGGTTGAGGAAGACCTCTAAGATTGTGAAGAAGGACATGAATGCACATGGAATGAGAAAAGAAATGCGAACAACCATGAGAAGTGGAGAAGGCTGCTGTGTGGTCACCGGTGAACCACAGCGTAAGTGGGGAAAACGATTGTTATTCTCTGTTTTTATTTTGTTTCAGGGTCCTTCACGTTCTATACAGTCCCTTCGTCTTGACCCTTCTGGCATGTGGTTGATGTGTTCTTGTAAAGATCGTCATCTTTATCTTGTACCAGTCATGGCTCTTCTTTTGGTAAGTCTTAATAAATTAGCTGGTTTGCAAGGTTTTTCATGGAAAAGTAAAATTATCAGTCTTAAAGACAGAGAAAAATATATTGGTGCTGCATTAAAAATATTTTCAGGGTGCAGAAGAAGTGGACTGCCCTCCTCATTGGAAAAATAATGATATAACCAAATTTCCACCTCATGATAGACAAGGTATAATTATCATCTCTTGGATAATTCCAAAAATATTCATAATTTTGACATAATTTCTTAAATTTAATATTCAAATTTAGGAGCAGTGACTGTTTACCTATGACTTTATTTAAAAGTCATTATAAACTCAACATTTTACTTCTTAAGCCTGAGCTGAAAGCAACTTTTTAACATGTTACTTTTTTTTATTTGTATGCCACTGTACTTACTGGTATTTACTGTACTTATCAATGGAAAAGCTGTAATGTGCTGTAAAATTGAAGGGTTAATAATTAGAACATAATGTTGGTCATTACTTTCTAGCAACTGTTTAACCCAACACAATTACATGTTGGTTAAAATGAGATTTAACTCTTCTCATTAAGTTATTCAACTGTGGGAGTTGCTTGATTATGCTGACATATTTTTTTTATTTGGTTTAGGGGTAGCCACAAGTATTGTTTGGTGGGAACAGTCTTTGGTAAACACACATATCTGTATTCTAGGTACTGAGGTATGATAAGACAACACCTGTATTATATAAAACTATGGGACAGGTACAACTTCATTTGGGTAGTAAGCAGTAAGAAATTTGTTTGAAAGAAACATTCTAGCCACTTTTGCTCCCTTTAATTTATACAAATTCTTGAATTGGTTTCAATGAGGATTGAAACAGTTGTAATGCTGTCATACACTCAGTTATACATCATCAGTACAGACAAATATACATTTTTCTGCAACCAATATATAATTAATTTGCTGTACACTGTCGATCTATAAATATATACAAGTACCTGAGTTTAATTTTTAAATACATTTATTGATTACCAGGTATATGCAGGTTTAAATAAGCAAACATTTTTTCTTAATAGGTTGGTGAAATTGTTTTTATTGATCTTCATAAATTTGGTCGGGCAGTCTTTCAAACTGCTGTGCTAAATCCTATAAAATGTTTGAGCATTGTTCAAGATAAAGTTCATGGTACTTCTTATTTACTAGTAAGAGTTTTCTTATTTTTTTGTTTCTTTGAATAATTTTAATTAATGCATGCACCATGGTGCCAGTTACAAATGACAACTTAACAGATTTTACTCTGGTTTATTAACACCAGATAATTTTACTTGGCCAGGGAAAACTCCTCACCAGTAATGGGTTAAGCTGGACAATCTTTTAACTGTAAATTGTGGTTACATTATTTCAGTCATGGCTTCCCCAGTTTATTTAAGCCCTCTTCTTAACAAGTAAAAAGTGTCTGATGTTAAAGGCCAGAGTAAAATCTTTATGCACCATGTACAAATCTGGACATTCTTAGTGAAAATATAGGATATACAAATATATTGAGACTGACTGGCATATATGCCATGGCCAAAAAATTATAATTTTGGCCATGACATAATGCCAGTCTGAGTCAGGGTAAATAACTCTGGCAAAATTAAATACAGATTACTGGTTCTCATGGTAAAACTCATGGGCTTGCCAAAACAATGCAAAATACCAAATAAATGGTAATTAAATGCATATTTACTAAGTGTGTGTTCAAGAAAATTAAATTTTTTTTTGTTTCATGACTGTTTAAATAATAATTTAATAACCCCAGCTATTATTATTGACAATTATTTAGATTCAAACCAAAGTAGGGACTACATGGAAGTTGCTTTTAGAAAGCTATTCTTTACAACCTCCATTATCATCAGATGAAGTGAGTTTGTCAGAAGATCAACTAGGATTTGAAGTGTTACACCAGCAATCAGCACCATTACATTCATTAATTGTTTTACAACAAGAAAACATATCATTTCAACTTGAACAAGTTCACCAGGTGAGATGTATCTTTTGTTGTTGTTGTCATTGTCAGACATCACCGTGCATGATTATTGTGGTGATAATTTTTAAGTTTAATGATATGATTATCTTGTATTATAGTTCTAATTCTACTTATCAGATACAGTTGTTGAAATTAATGCACATGCAGTCATGATTATTTGTTTTAATTTTTTTGTATAATGGTACAGGTACACAGTTTACATTTTTTACAAGCTTTTTTCAAATTCAGAATGAGAATGATGCAATTCACCTGTCAGTTCAATATGCCCGAAACCAGTTTTTTCTTTGTTCACTCAATTGTGATACCAAACGTTTTGAGGTAATTTAATGTAATAATGATGATGGTATAGCAAAATTTTCCCACTTTTTGCTCTTTTATCTTGCCTATATGCAGCACCTTCACTTTTTAGCATACTGGTAATTAATAAATATATGTTTTTAGGTCTATGATGTTGATAGGGAAAGTCTACCAATGTTTATTTATGATATGGGTGAAACTACAAGAAAAGTTCTTTTGACAGACAGATTATTATTTGCAGTAACTGGTTCCAAGTATAAGGTACCGTACACATTGTGTTCCGCATTTGACAGCTATAGGATGAAAACTCAAAAGAGTTTAACAATTAAACCCAGGTACAGGTAGTGCGATGTTCATTTGATAGGAGTGGTGCAAATTTTTCTACAGATGTCATATTTTGGAATGTGTTAAACCGTGAGCTATGCACCCTCCGGAAACCCTTAATCAAGTACAACCAAAGTATAATAAACTCATTTGTACTGATGTTGGCATTATGACAATGGCAGAACATGTGTGCATTAAAGAAATTTATCATTTATTTCAAATGTGTTAACCCATTAACAGCAGGGATTTTTCCCTGACAAGTAAAATTGTTTGACAGACTAAAATCTGTTAAGGTGGCTGTTTGCAGTCATCCCACAGTGTGTTTGTTAAAGTAATAAGTTGTGAATTACATGCACTGTACCATGCCCTTTGAGTTCATATCTACAATATATTAACTTGTTGATACATGACTGGCCACAGCTGCTCACTTAAGAGATTCAAATACTACAGTAGATGGTTTTACTTGTCACAGGAAAACCTTCCAGTATCAATGCTAAGAAACCAATATAACACCAATGTTTATTGATATATTTTGGAAATTAAATTTTCAGGCACAAATAAATATTCTTTCAAGTCAAATGGCTGAGACTGGTTCACATGGTACTACAAAAAAGAATAAAGTAATCATATTCTTTTGATTAATATATTCAGATAAGGGAATCCATTATGTGTTTACTCTTCTATTGCTATATATTTCCAGGAGAAGCTATTTAGTAAAATACAGACATTCCTGCTTCCACCTGGAGAATCTGTTCTTGCAGTGTTTAGATTCAGAACCTACACAATATTAGAAAAAAGAAGAAAATCAGTAAACAGTCATTCATGTCCAGTGGATGGTTGTCTTGTAATTACCACAGCAGCAGTGTATGAAATAAGGCCAAGGTCTGTCTGTATTTCTGTCTGTCTATTTGTCTGTCTGTCCATCTATTTGTCTGTCTGTCTGTTTCTTTGTTTGTCTGTCTGTTGGTCTGTCTGTCTTTCTGTCCATCTATTTGTCTGTCTGTCTGTCCATCTATTTGTTTGTCTGTCTGTCTGTGTATCTGTTTGTTTGTCTACCCATCTGCCTGTTTTATTAGTTCTACTTGCTTTTTCTGTTTTCTTTGTTTACTTTTATAAATGTTTGTTTTATTATGCATTGTAGAGTTTCACCAGAAGAACTCTTCATTGATCTTGCTGTAAACAATGTTGATACTGTAGCTGCTGACAGACTAGCTATTATTACTGGATTAGATGTGAATACTTTATATGAGGTACACTATCTTATTTTAAAGGGTCTGTTAATTAACACATTTACACAGACCATCCTCAACCAATTTTACTGTGGATATTTGAATCCAGATCATCTCACTCATCAAGAAGAAATTTCTGAGTTTTAATTATGTTGATTTTTTTCATTCAGGAATCTGGTGATATTGCAATGGCAGCTGGGCAGTTACGGCATGCTCTTGACCTGTATAAAGCATCAAAGGTATATGTATAAACACTTGTTTAATTGTTCCATGTTTACCTTTAGGTAATCCAAAATGTCAGTTAAAAACAATGTTTTTTCCTTGTTTTGTTACAGTGCTCCCATAGCTTAAGAGTGGAGAAATTTTCTCAGCATGCAACTTTGCCTGATGTTATTGTTTATATACAAGAGGTGTGATAAAACATGTAGTATTTTATTTATATGGGCAAATGGTAAACCATGCTTGTTGGTGGTATATATTTTTAATATACAGTATTCATTTTATCAATATTGTACATTTTCTGTAGATTAGCATATTTTATTATTTATGAGGTAGTACATTTTATAATTGTGTGTAATTTTATATTGTAGTTCAATGTTTTATCTTATGTCTTCTGTACTATTACATTATAAAATCTTTAATTTTTCTGCATTTATTCTTTTAGATCTTGCATCAACCTGGTGATGTGTCATCAATAGAAAGAAAGCAACTTGCTAATATGGTGATCAAATGTTTTGTACAGGAGGTACATGTATATGAGAAATAGTTCTCAAATCAGTACAGAAATTAATATTTTTTTTAAAAAGTTTACTAAAAATTTATATCAAACAGCAAAATGACACAATTCACCTTAATTTTTAGGTTTTAGAGAATAATCAAGAAAATAACAAAATAATGAAAATAAAAGATGATTTCTGGTGCGTTTAATAAGATTGTTTTTTGGTATTTATTATTTATTGATTTTTTTGATCTGATTACATTTTTTATAGTCAGTTTATCAACGATAATTTTGATTATGATGAGTATGCAGCTTTAGATTTATTGGCAACTGTTGGATTAGAAGAGTTTCTATTTCAAGTGGCTAAGGTAAGACGTCATGATTTTTTATTATTAATACTTCATAATGCCATATAGGAAGCCTTGCAGTCGCTAATGGCTGCATACTATAGGTAAGGTTTGGTATGGTATAGTTATTAATTACTCAGTAATTCAAATTTTCAAATTTAATTCATTCAATTAAAAAATTCAAATTTTAAAAATGTAGTTCTCTCGTATTTATTTTACAAATTATTGAAAAATGGAAATACGAGATATGGTAATGCAGTAATGATTAAATTTAATAATGCTCACATAATTATAATTGTCAGTGGGGAGTTTTTTTCGACCGGTAAAATCGTCTGGTGGACGTTAGAGTAATATCTGTAGCATGGTAATTAGGGCGGGTACCACAACGTATGGTTTAGAGATCTTTCATATCGTCCTTCATACTACTGGAAGCATTGCTTAATCCTTTACCAGCAGAAAACTTAATAAAATAGAGTAAGAAACTCCGAAAATGTCATCTTGTTAACTTAATTATTAAGTTAATAAAAGAACAACAACGGTGATATTTCGACTTTAATTGTCATTGTGAAACCAATGCATGGGTTGCCACTACTTTGTGGACAATTTTTTTCCATTTTTGTGATATTTCAATTGTGTTTTTATCATAAATATTTTAAAATTTTAGGCTCGTGGTTTGGTAAAAGAAGCTCTTGATGCCCTAGTGACCAAAGGACATTATCATCTCTCAAAAGAATCTCGATCATTTTTAATATCTAAAGGATTTGCTGATGTTGTATGTGAAAGTTCAAATGGTTAGGACACACTCATTTATAAATTTACTAGATCTATTTTAACTTTTTTTTCTTGTCGTTATTTATGCCATCCTTATTATTTCAGGAGCCTTTTTACATTGTTTGGCTCCAGAAGATGCAATACAATTATTGTTAGCAAAGGTAACTGCCTCACCAACTGCTTGCGCACCTAGAAAACAGAAAAATATGAACAGAACTGACCAACAGTATTTTTTTGTTTTAGCCAGAAGTTATCTTACCTCATCTTCGCTATGTGGAATCTTTGCTGCCAGTACTTCATGAGAAACATTTATTGCGTATTGCTAAGCTATTTGATCCATCAAGACCTGCCGCTAAAACACTTTTTTTGAAGTTGACTGGACCATCAAGGAGACAAAGGTTTATTTCATAGATATAGACTAATATAATAACACCTCCAACTATTTCCTTGTTTTGTGACTAACAAAATGTACTTATTATTTCAGAAGTTTGTCTGGAAGTTCACAAAATTCATTAGACAGCTACTTAAGTTTTAATGTA
>JAOBAZ010156991.1:0-10708 GCA_026546875.1 Pteroeides caledonicum | reverse complement strand
GGACAATGTTGCCCTCCACTAGTCTTCGGCGCCCCCCCCATAGAGCCTCGGGAAATTGATTATTATTGGGGGGGCAAAATTAGATTTGAAGTAAAATAGCCGAAGGGGGGGGGTGAGGACAGTTGGTCGACCGTTAACCCTTACCCCCCCTCTTGAGGGCGGGTTTAATCGGAAAGTTATCTAATCCTTTGATTTTGGGGAAAATAGAAGACAAGTGGACCTTCTAATACATGCTAGTGTGCGCTCCCCCCCATGGGAGGAGCCTGCCCGCGCACAGGTGAGGAAACCCGGCTACCCCACCCCCAGGCCTTGCCGGGGGCTGGGCCGGAGACGTATTAGGTATGAGGGCGGTATTAAAGACCCACCCTGCCGAAGATGCGTAACAATCAACCCTGAGTCACACTTTCACTGAAACAAGGGGAAGGCTCATTAAGTCCGTCAGGGACGAGGCAGCAGTAGAGAATATTGTGCAATATACGGCAGTATGACACAGAGAGCACACGCCCTCTTGGCCTGTCCAACTAAGTGCCAGCAGACGCGGTTAGACTTAGGGGCCAAGCCTTTATGAGCAAAGGGGCGTAAAGGGTGTGTAGGCCGACCGCCCCACCCCCCCCCAAGGTGGTAAATGGAATTTTTCTGTAGCGGTAGAATGTGCGGATAGAAAATAGAACCCCAAAAGCTGAAGCAATTTACCGCGGGGCGGGAGGGGGGGCCCCCTGGGGCGCCCCCCCGGGCTACGGGCTGAAACACGAGGGTGTGGGGAACAAACAGGATTAGAGACCCTGGTAGTCCACACTGTAAACGATGGAGAAAATGCGAATGCAGCCCCGAAAGGCAGCAATCTCCCGCCTGAGTAGTACGATCGCAAGATTAAAATTCCAAAAATTTGGCTGTTCACCGTTTCGATTAGAGGAGCGTGTAGTTTAATTCGATAAACCGCGAGATACCTTACCCAAACTTGAATCCTTGAGGATTCCAAGGAATCCTTATGGACCGGTATTGCATGGCCGTCGTCAGTTCGTGTATGAAACCTTAAACGGACCCAACCCGAGGATTAGCCGCGGATGAAGTCAGGTCTTATGGTCCCAATGTTTGGGGATAATATGCGCTACATTTTCTTATACAATGGGAAACCTGGGAGGTGAAACCCCAAAGTGAGAGTTCGGTAGGCTATTGGAAGATGGCCGAAAGTTGAATTTAATAGTAATCGGAAAGTATAGCGTTCCGGTGAAATGATCTAGGTGTTAGCACAAATCGCCCGTCACCTTAACTTAGGATGATGGTTCGGACGCCGCCGCGCCCCCCCGGGCCCCGGCGGTTACGGGCCCCTACGAAGTTAAGCAAGTCGTAACATAGTGAGGGGAGGGGAACCTCCCCTTGGGGCCACCCCAAGCCCCCGCCCCCCTCCCTTCAACCATTGAACCCTGGGGTTTGATCATATTGAGGAGGGTGCCATCCGCCTATGGAATCATGGGCTAATGGCAGGGCTGATGGGGGACCCTCGCCCTTTCGGGGCGATGGTTGCATGTACATGAGTGAGCCTTTATTTCTAAGTACAATCACATTGGGCTTAATAATTTATAGTGTCAAGGGTTTGACCCTAAAAATCTCAATTCTAACGTTATTAATTACAAGCTGATGGAGTTTTTCTGAGGGGGCCGGCCTTTTCTTCCCCATTGAGCTTTTACAGGGTTTCAAGTCTTGACTTACCGGTCAAGGACTTGGCGGGATTCCTTTGGGGGGATACAATGGATTATTAACCATAAACAGTTGGACAAAGGGCACTGAATTACTTGTTCTTATCGGCGCCACCGCAGTTTTAATGATGCTCGACCCCCCTCTCCAAAAGGAGATGGCTACTACAGGGGCTGGGGGGCACACCCCGCCCGCAGAGGCCAATACCCCAATTTTAATCTTAATGGTGGCATTAGGGGGCGTCCTCTTGGTGTCGTCTAGTAACTGGCTTTCTGTCTATTTAGCCATTGAGCTGCCTACCCTCTCCTTATTTATATTAGCCGCCCAAAAGAGGGGGTCCGGCCATAGCGCTGAATCAGGCTTAAAATACTTTGTGCTGGGGGCACTTTCCTCGGGGCTGTTCTTGTTTGGATGTGCCATGATGTGCGGATTGACGGGGGGAACCAGCGTGCCCTGTACCGATCTGGTGCTCGGTCAGACCCCCGGGGGTGCCATGCCCCCGATGGGAGGCCTACTGATCACAATAGCGCTGTTGTTTAAGCTGTCGGCTGCCCCATTCCATATGTGGGCCCCCGACGTATATGACGGTGCGCCGACCACGACCACCGCTTTGTTGGCGATTGTGCCGAAGGTGGCCATATTTTCTATTTTAGTTTCAATTGGCCCGGCGGTTAACATATTATTGATTGGTGCTATATTTTCAATGATCGTGGGCGCCATTGGGGCTTTAAACCAAACAAAAATCAAACGCCTACTAGCCTATAGTGGGATAGGACATATGGGATTTATACTTTGGGGGATGGAGATTGGGTCTTTTGAAAGTATTCAAGCCAGCCTGGTATATATGATTTTATACGTGACAATGTCTATTAGCATTTTTGCTATAATATTGGCCCTGGGGGTGGTTAGGAATTTAATAGTGGAGTTTAGTGGTCTCTCCAGGAGAGAACCGGCTTTGGCTATAACATTGGCCCTAACTCTCCTTTCGATTGCGGGTATCCCCCCCTTAGTTGGATTCTTAAGTAAATGGTTGGTGTTGTTGCCGGGGGTGGTTAATCAATATTATTTAGTCTCGGTTTTAGCCGTGGTCTGCTCGGTCATAGCTGGCGTTTATTATGTTAGAATAGTAAAGATTATCTACTTTCAAGCTGATTCTTCCCTTTTAATTGGCATAAAAACACTTAGGAGGGAGAATAGAATAAATTTAAGAAAGGCTTTGCTAATTGGTGCCAGTTTATATGTGATTGGGTTTACAATTGTTTCCCCCAATTTATTGTTACAGCTGGCCCATTGGGCCACAGTGGGGCTGTTCTAGATCATCGACTATCAATAATCCAAACCCACCGTGGTGGCCAGCCTTTAGGCTGGGATTATCATTGATAGTCGATGATCATGATAATCAAGATTATACATCGAGATTATCGAGCCGAAGGGGCGCTACCCCCGCCCAAATGGGCGGCGGTGTGGGGCCCCCTGCCGGGGAACCGGCGTCCTTCTGGCCTAGCTTCGGCTAGGGGGGGCGGGTGCCCGCCGTAGGGTGGACTAACGGCAAGTCACCGGGCTCATGACCCGGATATGCAGGTTCAACTCCTGCCCCTACAACATTCCCCCCGCAAGGGGGAGACGTTGGAATGCAACGTCGGTTTGAGTAAAAAGAGTGACGAATGGAGAACTAGGGTGCACTAAAGAGGACGGAGCCCCCCGAAATGGCGGAGGAGAGACTTTGAAGCCCTAATGTCCCGTGCGGCAACGCAGTGGGGGGGCCAGGGGAGCGAAACATCCCAGTACCGGGCCCCCCACCCCCCCCTCACACCCCAGAGGGGGTGTTTAGGGGGGGGGCACAGTAAAAATCAAACGAGATTCCGTAAGTAGCGGCGAGCGAAAGCGGACGAGCCCTTTCCTGTAGGCCCCCCGGCCCTGGCCGGGGGGCGGGCGAGTAGTGATGGGAAGATGGGTGTCCACACATCCAAGGCTTAACAATTAGTGTCACACCGAAAGAGAGGAGTACTGTAAAGGAAAGTTGAAAGAGGCTTGAAAAGACCTTGAAATGAGTCACTTAAAGCAGTTGTAACACAACGTACCTTTTGCATAATGGGTCCACGAGATAAAATTTGGCAAACTTAAAGTGCAATCTCACAGCCACCCCGCTGCGTTATCGCGCGGGGATGGCTGGGGGGATTGTTCTTGGCCCCCTAAGGTGTAGTGAAAGCAAGGGGGGGGGAATACCCCCACCCCTCAGTCAAATTTCCCGAAACCAAGTGATCTAGCCATGGGCAGTTTTTAGGAACGAACCGGTGGTTGTTGCAAAAATCTCGGATGACCTGTGGTTAGGGGCGAAACGCCAATCGAACTTGGAGATAGCTGGTTTTCTGCGAAAACTATTGAAGTAGTGCGTGCACAGTAATGAGAGCCCCGCCCCCTTCGGAGGCAGGGGCGTGAGAATGGCTTGGAATGTGGTAAAGCCCGACCCCCCGAAGCCGGGGGATTAACTATGAAGAAAAAAAGCCAGAGTGGCACAGACAGACTGTGGGCGATAAGGTCGACGGTCAAAAGGGGAGAAGCCCTAACCAGAAGTTAAAGTCATTAATAAAAGATTTAGTGTAAAAGAGATATTGGGTTTAGACAATGAAGAAGTAGGCTTGGAGCCAGCCACCTTTGAGAGATGACGTAGCAGTTCACTCAAGAAATTCTTTTATCTCTAAAATTATGGTGGCTAAAGTTGAACTGAAACTCTGGGGGCGAAATAACAAGGTGGGGTTCCCCTAGATTATGCAACCCTCAAGGGGGTTCTATAAAGCTTATGGGAACGAACCCCCCGCTCGCTCTCTAATGTTAGAGAGCGGCCTCCTTACCATTAAGGGGGGTATATTTGCCCGGTAGCAGAACGTACTGTTAATTGTTCAGTGAGAGCCCCGTACGGCATCAGAAGTGATAATGTGGACATGAGTAAAAAATCATAGGATCACTCCCCCCCTGGTTTCCCATATTAATTATGGGGTTAAACAGCCCCTAAAATCGCAGTCCCAAAGGTTGCGTTGATGGGGGGCCATGAGTAATAGACGCACAAAGTGCCAGGAAAGAATTATTCAAGCTCTTCCCAGAAGGCCTCCTTCTGGCAAGGGTACTGTACTAAACTAACTAAAGTGGGGGATAGTGAGGGGATAAATTTTCTTAAGGAACTCGGCAAAATCCCAATGGCCCACCAGGGCATATTGGAACACGGGCCTCGACTGTTTACCAAAAACATAGCCCTCGGCTAATATGAAAATAGATGTATAGAGGGTGATGCCTGCCCAATGGTTGTATCTAAAAGCGGTTGATAAAAGTCGACCTCGTAAGGACAATTGAATGGCCGCGGTAACACTGACCGTGATAATGTAGCGTAATCAATAGCCAATTAATTGTTGGCCAGTATGAATGGCGCCACGAAGGCCCCACTGTCTTAAGGAAATTCCCAGTGAAATTGAATTCGTAGTGAAGATGCTACGTCCAATTTGTTAGACGAAAAGACCCCGTTGAGCTTTACTGGAGCACTTACATGGCCCCGGCCTTCCCATGCCTGGGAACCGGCCGAATTTAAATGGGCGGCTTAGATTATGTGGCAGCCCCCCGCTGGGGCAAATGAAACACCACTCCCCCATGTCAAAGGGGCTAACCCCCCCCCTTGGGGGGACAGTGTAAGTAGGACAGTTTGGTTGGGGCGACCACCTTTTAAAAAGTAACGAAGGTGCGCTTAAGGTGCGCAATTAATGACTGAAGCCTGACTGCGAGGGGGACACCCCGAGCAGACACCCCTAAGCCCGCCCGAAGGGCGGCGGTGGGGTGGGCCATAGTGACCCGTTAATTTAGAGTGGAATAGTTAACGATCAACGAATAAAAGTTACCACGGGGATAACAGCGTAATATCGTTAGAGAGTTCACATCGACGACGATGTTTGCGACCTCGATGTTGAATTGCGGCATCCTGGGGTGCAGCCGCTCCCAAGGGTTGGTCTGTTCGTCCATTAAAGCCGTACATGATTTGAGTTAAAAGCGTGGTAACACAGCTTGGTTTCTATCTACAAATTGAAGAAACATCGATATAACTATCTTCTAGTACGAAAGGACCGAAGGATTAGTGATCCTCTTATTTTTTATAAGTTACGATCAACCCATTGATCATCGAACCCTAGGGTTCGATAGGTCTCTCAGCTAATCACTGACCGCTTCTAAAGTGGGAAAGTCATATCGAAATGTTTGGGCCCATTATAGGGGGGCTAAACCCCACCATCACGAGCCCGCTATAGCGGCCTCCTAAGGAGGGGATGGTGTAGAAGCAGCAACGCGGCTTCCCATCCTTTTAAAGAGTAATGGAGGTGTGCTACCCCCGTCTTATTATAGGCTCTCTAATTAGAGAGCGGGCGGTGATAGCAATCTTTTGATCATAAATTGAGGAACCGTCGCCCCGAAGGGGCAAGGGAAGGATTCCCATCTTTCGATTATAGCCAAGGCTCTCTTTAAAGAGTAGCCTGTGGCTATGACCATCGGTCTATGTATCTTTTAGTTATATTCGCCCCCCTTTTGGGGGCCTTAACATCAGGATTTTTTGGTAGAAAAATAGGAGAAAAAGGTGCTGGAATTTTTACTTCGGCCTGTTTAATTTTAAGTTTGTCCTGGTCTACCTTGATATTTTATGAAACTACTTTAAATTCTTCTACAACATACATAAAACTATGGAGGTGGCTAGACTCAGATTTATTGACCACCTATTTTGGCTTACAATTCGATAGTCTTACTGCCACGATGTTGATCGTGGTTACGAGTATATCCACTTTAGTTCATATTTTTTCTACCGCATACATGGACGGCGACCCCCATCTTCCCCGATTTATGTCATATCTATCACTATTTACATTTTTTATGATCCTATTAGTGACTAGTGATAATTACCCTCAATTATTTATTGGTTGGGAAGGGGTAGGGCTATGCTCCTATTTATTAATAAATTTTTGATTAACTAGAATTGAGGCCAATAAGGCGGCCATAAAAGCCATGTTGGTCAATCGAGTGGGGGACATTGGGTTAGTTTTAGCGATGTTTGCTATTTGGGAAGAATTTGGGTCTTTAGATTTTTCTTCAGTTTTTAACGCCGCCGCGATTGCCGCCGAAGGGCCTTCGACTGAAAGCCATATTACCTTGATATGTTTATTTTTGTTTATCGGGGCAGTTGGTAAATCTGCACAATTGGGGTTGCACACCTGGTTGCCGGATGCTATGGAAGGTTAACGTTGGGCCGTCTTATCTAAGTAATTAGTTATGATTATAAATCCACTGTATGCTGGAAAAACCTTTCCTCTCCTTTCCTTTAAAAGAAAAGAAAGAAAATAAAATCCCATCGAACTCTAGGGTTCGATGGTCTTGAGAAGGTTGATCAGCCGGTAACAAAAACCGAAGGTTAGGATTCCCCCCCTTCGTTGTTGGAACCCCCGAGACTTTATGTGGAAACCACTTGCGAGTAAACCGCCCCCCTTCGGGGGTAAGTAGAGGCGAGACCGGTTCAAGTCCGGCTGCCCCCTAGATGGTCATCACAATAATCCACCTAATTGTAAAAATATTAGTGATAGTTGTCCCATTACTTGTTGCAGTGGCTTATTTAACTTTAGCCGAACGGAAAGTTTTGGGGTATATGCAAGCTAGAAAAGGACCAAATGTAGTAGGGGTTTATGGACTATTACAGCCTTTGGCTGATGGTGTAAAGTTGTTCGCTAAAGAGATGGTGATCCCCCACCACGCGAATCTTTTCATATATGTAGCCGCCCCAATATTATCATTTACCTTGGCTTTAATCGCTTGGGGGGTTATTCCTTATGAAAGGGGGGTTTTAATAAGTGATTTAAAGGTAGGAATCTTGTATTCATTAGCTATCTCCTCCATAAGCGTTTATGCCATACTAATGTCCGGGTGGTCTAGTAATTCGAAATATGCTTTTTTAGGAGCCATTCGAGCTGCGGCCCAAATGGTTAGTTATGAAGTTTCTATCGGGCTAATAATCATTACTGTCATTTTGTGCGTGGGCTCCTTAAATATAACTGAGATAGTATTAGCTCAAGGGAATGGTGTTTGGTTTTTTTTTCCCCTTTTCCCCGCTGCTATGATGTTTTTTGCCTCCGCATTAGCCGAAACAAATCGGGCCCCCTTTGATTTGACAGAGGGGGAGTCAGAGTTGGTGTCCGGATATAATGTCGAGTACGCCTCGATGTCTTTTGCTTTATTTTTCCTTGCCGAATACGCTCACATTATATTAATGAGTTGTATGACAACTATCTTATTTTTGGGGGGATGGCTTTCACCAATTGCGTTTTTCCCTCTTGGAGGCCTATTGGGAAAAGGAGGGGCTTGATGGTTTGGTATAAAAACCGCCTTTATAATTTTATTGTTTATTTGAATAAGGGCCTCCTTCCCTAGAATGCGGTATGATCAATTGATGGCGCTACTATGGAAATCTTATCTGCCTCTAAGTTTAGCTTTGGTTATTTTGGTTGCCGGCGTTTTACTGGGTTTTAATGGCCTACCCCCCAGCTGGTGTTCCTAGAAGGGGCAGCCTATAAGGCTGATAGTAAGGTTCCAAGGAACCCGGACTTCCTAGGAAACAGGCTGTTCCTATCGTACCGGCTCCAACGGTCGAATGGTTCCCCAGCATTCCCTCGGGAATGGTTTTTGTTTAAAGGGAATCATTCCTTTAAGAATGGATGATGGGCCTATCATGCATTTCCTTGAGAATGTACACGGAGTTTTATGGGATTTTAGTTTTATTAATTTTTAGTGTAATTCTTTCCGCCATTATTTCCGGCGCCTCTTATGTTTTAGGGGTGAAGCAGCCGGACCGGGAGAAAGTCTCCGCTTACGAGTGTGGGTTTGATGCCTTCGGGGCCCCCGGGCGCCCCTTTTCGGTCCGGTTTTTCTTAATTGGGATTTTGTTTTTAATTTTTGATTTGGAAATTTCTTTCCTTTTTCCTTGGAGCATAATATATAATCAAATTTCTCCTTTTGGGTTTTGAACCATGGTGGTGTTTTTGGTCATTCTCACCCTAGGCCTAATATATGAGTGGATAAAGGGGGGCCTAGAGTGGGAGTAAACCCACCATCCCCCATGGTGGTGGCCAGCCCTCGGGCTGGGATCGAGCTACAAGGAACCCTCGCCCCTTCGGGGCGACGGTGCCATCAGCCCTATTAAATTTTAGGGCTGATAGGACCCCTATAGCGGTTGTCGCAAGGTAGGCAAGTTGTAAAGTGGAAGATAAAGTCCCATCCGCCACGGGAGTGGCGGCGTGCCGAGGCGGCGGGGTATCCCGCCGCCGCCCCCCCCATTTGGGGGAGGGGCTTTCGGCCAATTATCATACCAACTCCGGTATCCGCCCTAATTCACGCCGCAACCATGGTTACGGCGGGTGTTTTTTTATTAATTCGGTCCGCCCCCCTGTTGGAACAAGCGCCATTGGCTTTGATGATAGTGACTGTCGTGGGGTCCATGACCGCGTTTTTTACTGCCACGATTGGGTTAGTTCAAAATGACTTAAAAAAGGTAATTGCTTATTCGACTTGTAGTCAATTGGGGTACATGGTGGTGGCCTGTGGGATTTCCCATTACTCCATAAGTTTATTCCACTTAATGAACCACGCCTTTTTTAAGGCTTTGCTGTTTTTAAGTGCCGGGTCTGTCATTCATGCCATGGCCGATGAACAAGACATGAGGAAAATGGGGGGGCTAATAAAATCCACCCCCTTTACTTATACTATGATGGCCATCGGTTCCCTCTCTTTAATGGGCTTCCCTTATTTAACGGGCTTTTATTCTAAAGATCTAATTTTGGAGCTAGCTTACGATCAATATTATTTAGCCTTTGCCCATTGGTTGGTGGTCTTTTCCGCACTATTGACGGCTTTCTACTCAATTCGATTAATCTATTTGACCTTTATTGCCGACACAAGCTCAAAGAAAGAAGTTTTTATGCAAGCCCATGAGGGCTCTTGGAACTTAACTTTGCCCCTAATATTGTTGGCCTTGGGGAGTATTTTCGTGGGCTATTTAACCAAAGAAGTGCTTTGGTCATTTCAGGCCACACTTCCCCCCATTATCCCTATCTATATCAAATTGCTGCCTGTAATTTTTAGCCTCTTAGGGGCAACCTCGGCTTTTGTGCTCTATCATTGCTCCACCCGCGCCTTTAGCGTGCCAACCCCGGCCATTAGTTTGGCCAGTTATGCTTTTTTATATTCTGCTTGGCAGTTCAATTACATCATAAATTATTTCTTGGTAAGAAACGTGTGGAGATTGGGCCATCTAATCTCGTACCGGGTCCTAGATAAGGGGGTGTTGGAATTGATCGGCCCCAAGGGAATATCAGACCGAATGATCCAATTAACTCAAGGGATTAGCAAATTACAATCCGGTTTAGTTTTTAATTATGCCCTAATAATATTAATTGGTGCCGCGGTGTTTATAGGGGTAACCATCTGGCCCACCTACTAACCTGGGGGTTTCCTAATATGGAATGGCCGTTACAACGTGGATAGCGACTCGCACAGATTGTTTTGATGACTAACATAACTAGACTTAGTGCTTCACCCATATCCAGCCTTCAACTTCCCTGTTTCTCGCGGCAGGGGGAAGGGGGGGGTAGGTTAAGGTAGACCATTGGCCTTCAAAGCTAAAAGTGTGGGTTCAAGTCCCGCCCCCCCTGTAATTATTAATACACGATTAAAATGAAAAGCAATTTATTTAAAACATTCAAATTATGTATAAACTTAGGACTAACGCTTACAATCATAGTTTGGGTTTTTCTGTTGGGGGTGATGGTATGCTTTTTCCTAATTTATTTCGGCTATTTAAGGGTTCTGATGGAGTTGTGATTTATCCCGACTCCCAATGGTTTGTTCCCGTTAAAGGATCTGCCTTTGATATGCCAATCTCGTGGGTGTGGGCCTTTGTGGCAACAAGACAATGGCCAATTACTTCCCCAAGGGATTCGCCAGG
>JAOBAZ010156880.1:0-10708 GCA_026546875.1 Pteroeides caledonicum | reverse complement strand
TTGTTTTCACAGTCAATGAACACCAAAATATTAGCATAGCGGGACAAATCGTCAGGCTGGCTACGCTACTGGCTGTAGCTGTAGCTGTAGCTGTAGTTGTAACTGTAGCTGTAGCTGTAGCTGCAGCTGTAGTTGTAACTGAAGCTGTAACTGTATCTGTTGCTGTAACTGTAGCTGTAACTGTAGCTGTAGCTGTAGCTGTGGCTGTAGCTGTAGTTGTAGCTGTAACTGTAGCCGTAGCTGTAACTAGTTCCAAAAAAGGAACTTTTGATCACAGTTTGAATCCAGAAAATAAGGCTTTATTGGGACCGAAATACCACTTGCCAACCTTGTAAATGAGATTTTTCCTAACTTGATCACTACAAAATTGCTCAGCAAATTTGTTCATGTTTGGACTTGTCTTGACGAGGAAAGTAGCAAAGAAAGAACAACCTATTGAAGCCCATTTGGCCGGTATAGGAATCTTAGGATGCCATTTGGTACCAACGTAGCTCCAGAAGAGTTTGAATGTGGACTGAATGATTTTTAGATGATGAGAAAGAGGTTGAATTATTCAGAGACCATCCGTGCTAGTGGACGGATGTGGGCTCCACGACAGAGCAAAAGAAATCAATTATCCTAAAGCTAAAAAAACAGAAGTTACATGGGACATGTGTTGAGCAAAAATGGTCTGGAACCAGATCCGGTAAAAATGTAAGCAGTTAAAGATACGCCAAAGCCAACTGCAAGAAAAATATGTTCTGAATCTGCTATAGGGTTCATTAATTACTTAATATAATTTATGCCTTAATTATCGGAAGTCGCAAAACCGTTAAAAGGTCTTCACACAACAAAGTGTACAATTTGTTTGGTGAGAGCATCACCAGAAATCTTGCCATAATGTCAAGAATTTAACTGTTAAAGCCCCCCATTCTTAAACACGTCGGGGTCGAGGAAGAACGGTTACACTTTCATGTGATGCCAGTGAGCGAGGCCTCGGTGCAACACTTTTTCAAAAGGGGCAGCGAGTTGGGTTTGCATCACGAACTCCCTCACACAGAGCAACAGTACTGCACAAATAAAAAAGGTGGGTTTAGCAATCGTGTTTGCATGTCAGAAGCCTAGGCCGCGTACGGGCACAACTTCGATTGGGGGGGCAAACAAAAATCGCCGGAATTTTTGTTTTATTGTACAACGTGCCCGAATTTTAATTTTTACCAGTTTAACAAAGATTACCAAAATTTGAACAGTGTATTTCGTGTGCAAACAATTTCTATGTTTGAGTGGTTGACTAAGAGGTTATACAATTAACTTAGAAGAAATAGCTATCACGTCCATGCCGTGTAACTCCGTCTTTTTTTCAGTTTGCCCAAATTTTTTCCCGAAAGTTGTCCGAATGTCTTGATTCCTGAAGTTTTTTGGGGGCAGCTGCCCCCCTGTTTCGTACGGCTATGGTCAGAAGTCCTTGCAATGTTTGGCCAGAAGAGAGAAAATAAACGTTGAGATAGATCATAAGCCAGTGTAATCTATTTTTAAAGGATATACCTTAGTGCCCAAAACAACTTAAGTGGAATAAATTACAAATGATCCAAATAAAACAATGTCAATCTCAAAGCAATTTTTCGATTTTGACTTTGGTTTTGTAATAAAAACATATAGTGTGTAAGCTTCCGGTTTATTAAAATATTTATAAGTGCGATAGTTGGATGTGACGTCAATGTCAGTTCCGGTCACAATTTACAGCTCAAACGAATACAACTCCATAATACAGCTCCAAACGAATACAAAGCCAACGACAGGACGTTTTTGTTCTTTTTTCTTGAATTTTTTTTCAAAAAAAAATACATCTCATTAAACTAAACGCTGTTGCACTAAATAGTTCTAACCGGAACACATAGTTACGTCACATTACTGAGACAGTTTATGCCAAGTGTTTTACTTTCGCTCTATAAAATAGACAAAATTACAACTTTTGTTCACATTTTTCCAGCGTTTGAAGTTGTTTCACGAGCTTTTTTAGGGTTTAGCGCTACATACACAAAGTAAAAACTACGTTTTTGAACATATGCTGTCTGGAGCAATGAAGTATCGCTTTAAAAAATCTCTTCTAAGTGCTCCCTGTCGACAACAACTAATTTTGCTCAGTCTGCAAAGGTACAACTTGTATCAAAGTTGTTTATAAACCAGGTTGGCAGATGTATGTTGCAGATCATTTGTCAAGAGCTTCATTACCAGTTAATAGTCGACAAGAGGACGAGTTTAAAGCTTTTGCTATGGAATTTGAAGGAATCGACCCATTTGACGTAACAACAATAAGCAAAAAGGTTACCACAGTAACAAAGAGCGCCTGAGCAAAATCCAGTGATGTAAACATTGAAGAGAACAATTTTGGTCAGATAAATGGTGTTCCAGAACAGATCAGGCAACACTGGGATTTTAGAGATGAACTTTTAAAGATGAGTACTCATAATGGTGTGGTATTCAAGCGATAACCCAGAGATAACATCAAGAATTCGATCAGTTGATACGTCAAAGGATATCCGCCTGTCAGCGAAAAGCAAAAGTTCTAGCTTTCTGGCTTTGTGTGAGCAAAAATATTTATGAAGCTGTTGAGAAACGTGAAGTGTGCAGAATAACAACCGAACAATGCACCACCGCACATGCAGTCTCACAAGTTGCCCAGTTGTTTATGGAGCAGATTGTCGTGTGACCTATTCATATTAAATCTTAAAGAATGTTGCGCTCTTGGACTGATGCCAGGCATTTCACGGCCATATTTTAGGCCGTTTATATTAACACGATTTTTCTCAAAAATAACTCATATTATGATGAACCCAAAGATAAACTGAACACATAACGCTGATTTTGCAATAACAATTTGTAGGGCATGGACCCTTCAACGCCTAGCGGGCTTCTTGCAACGGGCTTCTTGTTCACATGCAGTGTATATTAACCTATTCGTGCGCGAAATACATGCTGTAAGCTCAACTAAAAACCAACCTCGTACCCAGGCTTTTTACTCTAACGCTCCTACCTCGCTGGAGCAAAAATCCACTGCAAAGAAATGCAAAGATCCAGCGAGGTAGGAGCGTTTGAGCAAAGAGACTGGGTACAAGGCTTCCAAAAACATTAGCCTGCGAAGCAGGCGCTTAGGGGATGGGGGACAGAAATGAAGGGTTGGTCGTGCCCAGTGAGCTCGATTTATATAACACTATGATATAACTGGAGGGAGATCTCGAGGACTTTTGCATTACCGGTAAGTGACGCCAAGTTTATAAGTGTAATACGTAATTTCCAGTCCTTTTGCTCAGTCATTTGCACTGTTTGGTACATATTTATGCGAGACTGAGCAAAAGGACTGGAAATGACGTGATACAATTATAAATTGGCGTCACTCGGTAATCCAAAAATCTCCCTCCAGTTATATAAAGTAACTATCGAGCCGAGCTCACTGGTTGTCCCAATCCTCAAGGCAGGGAGAGATTGTGCCAATCCACAAGGCAGGGGTAACCTCTTTTATCCCTGCCTTGTGGATTGATTCCCTTTATTCCTGCCCATGTTCCTGCCCCCAGCCTCTAAATGCCTGCTTCGCAGGCTAAAAGAACATGGAAATTATAAACTGTATAAAATTATGCTATAATTAATGGTCACATGACCTAATATGATCAAAAACTGGTAATCGTGTTAATAGTGTTGTTATGAGTTTTGATCGATCATGTCGCTTATAAACCCAGACGTTCGTCGAGCAAATGTTGAGAAAAATGAAGACGACAATGTATCTGCTGAGGTAGTGTAAATGGTCTTAAGGCTAGCTTCTTTATGAGATTTATATGTTGTGTTACAATGTGTTTAATCTGTACTCGGTTTCTGTGCAATTGGATTGTTTCTGTATTAAGTTATCATACCCTGTGGCAGTGCAGTTCTGCACGATATATTACGAAGATTTCGAGCAAACTTCGCTTATTTTACATCAAGGTTCAAACCGTTGAAAAAGTGATCGAACTCACAAAGATAAACATAAACGAGTTGGACAGACATTTCCGAGGAGAGAAGCATCCTCCATCGATGTTTCTGGAGGTAAGATGATTATGATTATTTCCTTAAAAATCTGGAAAATACGACAGCATATTAAAAACCACGAATTAACAGTAACTACCGGGCCTTTTTTAAAAGTACTTGAACCCTTTATAATTAGCGTTGTTGAAAACGAATGGGATAAAAATAATTGTTGCGCACATGTAGTTGCTATATCGCTTGTACCATACTTCTCTATCTCAAACTATTTTCAAGTTTGCAGCCACGATTTTTATTATTTCTTTAAATTAAATATTAAGACATTCACTTTTATGCTCAGTGCCTTTATTTTTATTCTTTGTTTGCCCAAATGCTTCCACTCAATTTAAATCAATATCGGTAATATTTTTACTTTTATTAAAACCAGTTGTTGGACTATAACTATTAGTCCAGACTTTGAAGATTGTGCATGATGCTCCCAGCCTAAGATTTTTTAAAATTCAATTTAAATTGCCAATTTTAACTGTCTCAGAGCATTAGTTTTCATTTTTCCAGAATGCTTATTTTAAACGTTTCCAGTGTTACCTACTTAATAATGCTCAATGTAGCTTTTTAGTTAAATTTCATTTGAATATATTGTACTTGTTTAACAGTGGAAACAACTGAACATAACTATATACAAACAGAAGTGTTAAAAATGACTAGCAGTAGTATGTTTGGTACTGTTGGCACACTTATATTTATCTTTACTCGATTACCACTAAGACTGTTGTATACAAGAATACAATTATTCCAGT
The DNA here is from genome assembly GCA_026546875.1 of Pteroeides caledonicum. NCBI lineage: Eukaryota > Metazoa > Cnidaria > Anthozoa > Scleralcyonacea > Pennatulidae > Pteroeides > Pteroeides caledonicum. The sequence goes on along the minus strand of JAOBAZ010156880.1, from coordinate 5,918 downwards.
TGCTATACAGAATTTTAGTACAAATTGAGCAACTTGATTGGCTACTCTCTATCTTTTCATCAAAGCAACCAGCAACATATCATGTGTTTTAGCACATTTTCTTTTTTAGAAAGCACAAATAACTTATTAAAAAATCCTATTATTATTTTCATATATCTTTGCTGTATACAAAAGACCAGAACCTTGATTTGCTTCACACTTCAGCAATTAGCTTGTAGAAATGCTAAGCTCATAATCTAATTGTGTTATTACATATTGCATTTAGTTTTCATACAGAGTGCTAAATAGCAGAGAGTAATGGAGACATATTTAAAATGATCTTTTGGGTGTTTTAAACTTGGCTTTGTTGGCCTTGTGTTATCTTTACTCCCAAATGTACCTTAGTCCCAGAGGTTTCTTTTGTACTCAGAGGAAGCCGAGTGATAGGCAAGAGAAACCTCTGGTAATGGCTGTTCAGGACCTCTCTTTCCTGTTATCAAATCATGATCATTACATACTATATTGGCGGTAGGGGGTGAGAAATTTTGTCCATAATAACACCACAAACTTCCCCATTTTAATAGGATTTGTAACACATATCATAGCTTTCATTTTATCTCAATTGGTCATTCAGTTACAATACTTTTAATGACATGAAATCACTTTCATGTCATCAAAGCTATAGATTCTAAAAGATATGAACAGATGTTACAGAGGTTTCTCTTGCTTTCCCTTTGGTGGCTCAGTACTTGTGGTTCACTTGCCTCTTATGTATTTTACTTGGCATGCCTACATGTATATAAGGCAGCATCATCTGGGACCAAATGAAGCCAAAAAGGCAACTTTAGAATCACATAAAAAATATCACCGTAGGTGTAGGTTTTTTGCATTTGGTTAGGTGTCACATGGATGGACTGACATTATAGATACCTCATATTTACAGTATACACATGTGTATCTACATGTACATGTATTGTATATCATATTCTATATCGTAATCTGTATCTTATGAGTATTCTAAATTTATACATGTAGATTTGAAAACAAATATATATTTTATCCAGCAATCTCCACATTAGAATTGTTTTTCTCATTCTTCACTCTTGTCTGCCCCTATATACACTGTAAAACTTGGCTCCAGGTTGTCCTTGGTCTTTCTTGACATAATCGTAATTAATTATAGCTAATACTTCATATGACATCTCTACCCACTCTTATTACATTATTACAATTTTTATGCAGAATACATGTATGCTCTATTTCGTCATGTTCCATTTCAGGACATCAGATACAGGGCTTTAAATTTGAATTTTTCAGTAGTATTCAATGAAATACTGGAAACTCATTATCTGGTGTCTACCTGGAAATCTTGTATCCCAGTGACATTTGCATATATAGTAAATTGTTTGTTAATTGTGGCCAGTAATCACATTTCTCAAAAAGTCGACTTATAGTAGTCTGTCATATGCAATACCTCTTGAGGCAAAGGATAAGATCCCTCTTTTTAACAGGAAGGTTTCCTGAAGGGGGGGAGCATTCAGCCATAAAGCCCATCAAATCAAATTGTACACCATTTTCATTGACTTATAGAACAGGCCTAACCCAGAGAAAGTCCTTGTGGGCAATGGGTTAATAAGTCAGTGCTCTGAGATAATCTCTTTAACTCATGGCTGCAAATGGCCACTTAACAGATCTTACCTTGGCTAATGCCAGACAATTTTACAGATAGGTAAAATCATAAACTAAGAGAACCAGCACACAAAATTGATGGGCATGCTTTTGTTAGCATGGGAAGCACAGTGGCAGAAGCATTTAACATACTACCTCTTACTACTTCTGTACAGGCTTCTCATTTTGAGGTGTGCAATCACACATGCACGCCCTGGCACATGCCTCACGCCTCCTAGGCATGTCATAAACCGCATGCCTGAAAAGCAGTGTAATTATAGAATTTTTTATTGTTGTTAAATCAATGGCAACCCCACAGTAAAATGCACTAAAGAACGCTGTAGGTTTGTGAGAAAAATGAAATTAGTTGCACAGGTATTTATTTTCTATTGACATCAACGCACAAACAAGCGAGATTGGTGCTTCAGAGAACTGACTCGTCGCTGTTCGTTAGAAGTCACACAAGTGGCCCCCAACTCTGACTCCAAGGTAAAGCAAGTTGAAATGTCAACATTTCTTTCGTTGAGAAAACAAAACTTAATCAACTACGCAACATGCAAATTACATAATAACTTCTTCTGTCCAAACATGGTCATTTGCTTGAATGCTTAGTACAATTTCCATTGTGGAATGATGCGATTTTAGACGCTTGTCGGACAACACTGTAGTGAGCTTAAGACTGAAGACTCATTCTACTGACTTGTTTTGGAATGGGAAAATGAGGATACTATTTTTTTGTAAATAAATCACTGATTTTCAATCGCACGCCATCGCACGCCTAAATGGATCTAGGCGTGCAATGGCGAACACGGCTGCCATTTCACAGAATGAGAAGCCTATCTGTACATTGTAGTTAGGGCTGGGTGGCCCAAGTTAGTAATTGTGTGGGTGAAAAGAAGACAGAAGAGGAGATATTGCCCAGTAAAACTTTAACCCATGTGCTGTGGTGTTGGCTGTTAACAGATTTTACTTTTCCAACGCCTGTTGATTTTGCTGTGGCTAATGGCAGCAGTTTTACTCACCAAGGGAAATCTCCTTCCGGCAATGGGTTAATCTGAATTTTTACCAATATGTTACTGGAGATAAGTTGACCCCTTCTCTTTTTTCACTATGATTCCCAGTTTTTATCCTTTTCAAGAAATCAATAATTTAGTGTAGGTTAATTATCATTATTTAAGTTGTAGATTGGAAAAGATAAGGTTCAAAGTATTTTACGTGGTAGGGGGAAAACAGACCCTAACATGTAAAATAGTAAATATGCTTAATACTAGAACTAAATATTACAGTCAAGGGTCAGTGCCACCACATGCATATATCCTTTCTGTGTATAATAATAAAAGGTAGTAAACAAAATGGCATCCAGCCTGTCTGGTATGCATGGAGGTAAACATAAGAATGCTACAGAAAAAAGAAATACAAAGGTTTTGTTAGTTCACAACAAGGCTGGAACAATCAAAGTAAGAGAATATACACTGTATCTATCTCAAAAGATAGTTGACGTGTGGAGAGCTGTGAAAGTCGAAGCATGAGTAGTGACAGCGAGTTTGCTGCTCATTTTCTATCGCTAGAATACCGAAGAAGGTAATGACAAAATACTTTGAAATATATCCAGTAAGGATGGCTTGACTTATTCATCCTTTTTTGCTTTAATTGCCAAATTCTCCTGCACTTTTCACCTATAACCTTCAGGCCAACTGCTAAGCTGGTGTTACGGTCACAAATTACAAATCTTCATTGGAAGCTTGTACCAGACCTCTTTTACATGGTGACACTGTCCCTTTAAATTAATGATAAAACTAAAAAATAAACCTGTTATATAATGGGGGTATATAAAACACTGTGCTTTACGTTTTAACTCATGCATCACATTGTGCCAGCTGTAGGGGCACAATTGTACTACATTACATTGTACTTATCAACCTATTGCCACTGGCAATAGGTTGATAAGTACAATGTAAGTGCTTTGAGATCTCTTCAACCCATGTCATGCCTGTGGTGCTGACTGCAAACTACCAGTTAAAGGGATCCTCCACTCTCAAAACAAATATCAACTAAATACATCTAATTGGAATGAAATAAAGATCTACTGGTATGTGCATTAAATTTCTCTTAACAGTGTATCCTTCATTTATAATTTACTTTCAAAGTTGAACCTCTGAATCTATGGGGCCGCCATCTTCATTTTTGATGATTTAATTTGGTTGCTTGACTAGTTAACTCTTTATAGTCCGTTGGCCACCCTTAGTATTTTACTCTGTCTAATGCCAGACAATTTTACTTGTCAATTTGGAAAGTCTGGGCTATAAAGGGTTAATAACCACCAATTCATTTCTTATAGTAAAGCATGACCATAGCACTTGTCATTGATCAGTCATTACTTAGTGAATCTTGAAATGATGAAAATGATACAATTATGGGTAATGGATGAGAACTATCAAGGAATATGTCAAGCAACCAAGTTACATCATCAAAAACCAAGATAGTGGCCCCATGAATTCAGAGGCTCAACTTTGAAAGTAAATTACAAATGAAAGATAGAGTTAAGACAAATTTAATGCATATAGATGATTATTTCATGCCATTTAGTATTTAGTTGATATTTGTTTTTGCGTAGAGGATCCCTTTAACAGATTTTACTTTGTTAATGCTAGACAATCAGGGAAAACCTTCTTCCATCAATAGGTTACATGGGTGAGTAAAATTGTCTGGCATTAGCCAGAGTAAAAGCTGTTAAGTGACCATATTTTGTGGCCAGCAGCGTGGCCAATAGGTTAAAAAAACCAAATTCTTCTCCCAATTTCTAATCAACTACCAACACATGTCTCATAAACAATTTGATACTTACTATAAAATTAGAAAAGTTACAATTTAAAAAAAAACCAGCTAGAAAAGGCAGTGATTGAACTTTCTCTCTTTTCCAAACACCTTTGACCAACTTACTAGAAAAAAGTAACCCAACCAGCCATGCATAAACGGTTTTATATTTGCTACTGCTGTAAATAATACTTCCTAATTACTTAGAATTCTCGTTATCTACTGTGACTTACATGTATACATTTTTGTTTTACAGTATGTCAGTCATTGTCGAGTGCTGTTATGACACTGTCCCCTTTCCAGGAATTGCTTTGAATCATATCCTGAGTTCATGTCTTTCCTTTTTTGCTTACAGTAGATGGTTACAGTGTGTACATGAGTTTGGTACATGTGTCATCAGATACAAATAGTCTGCTGTTGTTAACAAAGTGTTAGGCACCACCCTTTTGATGCTGAACACTAGAGACATCATGCCTGGCAAGATGATATTACTATTACCATAGTAAATAACCAGATTTATCCAGGGGTGGTCTTCAGTATTACAGGAGCTGCTTAATATAGCCTGAGTGTATATGTACATTTTGCCCTTACACAACTTGCAGTGCAGATTCTAAAATATACCTGTAGCTGCTGACCTTGCTACTGTAGCTTCATTATGCAACCAAATGAGTGCATTGTCTTTTGTTAGGCTATCCATCTTTCAACAACTACCCTAGTCGTGTATGTTTAATATGAGTTCCCTCTTATGTACATGTATTTGTAGGACCCTGCTTTTAATCAGGGAAACTTCCAACCTTGAAATGTGTTGAGAAGAATAACAATTGTAGCAGAAGTTAGAGCACAGTAGAGTGAATTACCCTATAGACTGAAAGAACACACTGTCTGTCAATAATGTGACTTTGCTGTATTCACCAATTATTATGGCTGATGGGTAGTGAAACGTGGATGGCTAGGACTTACAGTGTATGCAGAAGACAGTTGAAATGTGCAAATATACACCACGATAATACATCACTCCCCTGTTTTATTGCTTTTGAGATATTTAGTGCAGATCATGTATAATTGCTGTAGTTAACCCTTTCACTACTAGAGCTTCTTGCTTGACGGGAAAAACCATCTGTTGTGAGACCCAGTAAATTTTGGGCACTTTAGTAGTGAAATAGTTATTCAAAAGCCAAGATTTTTACGGTAACGACAATATTAAATCTAAGAGTGTGTGAGAGGAAAGCTCCAACCATTTTTCAACAATTTTATGTGTAGTCAGTCTGCCAGGCCTGAATGAAGTCCCTTCACTGCAAATTGTTGAAAGATGTGTATTGAAAATTTGCACCAATCTAAACTGTTGGCCTTTTATCATGGAAACGTATCAAAGCACTGTCTCACTGGCGGATCTAGACGTCAGTCAGAATAAATATAGAATTGTAATTTAAAATTCAAAATACCCAAAGAACGATCAC